>APFE030273141.1:3469-27474 GCA_000404065.3 Pinus taeda | reverse complement strand
ATCACATTAGACAATAAAGGTTTTTGTGAAGTCCGGTGTAGCTAAGACCGGTGCTTGGCACATTGCTTCTTTAAGATGTTCAAAGGCCTTTGTTGCTTTTGGAGTCCGTGAAAATGCATCTTTCTTCAATAATGTTGTTAGGGGTGCTACTATTCTCCCATAATTCTTAACAAACCTACGATAATACCCTCTCAACCCAAGAAATCCTCGCATATGCTTTATGGATGTGGGGATTTTCCATTCCTTAATGGCTTTAATTTTGCTAGGGTCTACCTTAACTCCTTCATGAGATACAATATGACCCAGATATTCCACCTCTTGTACTCCAAAGAAACGTTTGGATCTTTTTGCATATAATTGTTTCTCCTCCAATAGTTGTAGCACCCTGTAAACATGTTCAACATGATCCTTCCAAGACTTGCTGTAGATTAGTATATCATCAAAAAATACTAACACAAATTTTCTAAGGAATGGTTTGAAAATTGAATTCATCAAACCTTGAAATGTTGAAGGTGCATTGGTAAGGCCAAAAGGCATGACCAAAAATTCATAATGACCCTCATGAGTTCTAAATGTTGTTTTCAGAATGTCTTCAATCTTCATTCTGATTTGATGATATCCTGAACGAAGATCCAACTTGGTGAAGTAAATTGATCCATGCAACTCATCCAGTAATTCATCAATGACAGGAATGGGAAACTTATCTTTAATAGTGAGCTTGTTGAGCTCCCTATAATTCGGACACATGCGCCATAATCCTTCCTTCTTGTGTACCAATACTATTAGAGCAGAGAAAGAACTTTGACTTGGTTGAATTATACCAGCCTCTAGCATTTCTGACACCATATGTTCAATTTCACTCTTTTGGGTATAGGGATATCTGTACGGCCTAATGTTTGGAGGAAAATTTCCTGGAATCAGATGAATAGGATGATCATGATCAAAAATAGGTGGGAGACCTTTAGGAGTCTCAAATACCTTGGAATGATTGTCCAAGACTTTTTGGAGATCTGGAGAAATAGATGATTCCAATGTGGAAACATCTAGCGAACATAATTGTGCAATAACACCTCTTTGTTCCTTTTTTAGAAGCTTTGTCATACCGTTAGAGCTAATTATCTTTCCCGGTTTCCCTGCAATACCCCTTAATTCAATTTCCTTTCCTCCCACAAAACATTTCATGAAAAGTTCTTGAAAATTAAAAGCTATTGTTCCCAAGGATTGTAGCCATTTGACTCCTAGTACAACATCAGCAAACATCAGCACTTTCCATTGGAACAGAAAACATTGGGTTAGTCAATACATATTCTCCCATGGATAGCTTAATATTATGGCACTTTCCTGAGAAATTTGTTGTTCCTCCATTTGCAACCATCACTTGAAACTCTGGTGCTGGATATAAGAAGCAATTCAATTCTTTTGTTACCTGACAATGAATAAAATTTTGGGTACTTCCTGAATCGATCAACACTATTACATTTTTCTTCTTGATTTTCCCTTCTATCTTAATTGTTTGAGGAGTGGTAATTCCCACCAATGCATTACAAGATATGGTAAGATTCATTTCTTCTTTATCTAGGATTTGTTCCTGGAGTATACCCTCTTCTTTTGACCTTTCTTGCTCCTTTTCTTCTTCCTCTTCACAATCTATGTAGAATAATTTCTTCTCAGCACACTTATGACCTTTAATGTATTTGCTATCACAATTGTAACAAATCCCTTTTTCTCTTTTTTCTTCCAATTGTTGTTGTTTCAACCTTATAGGTTGTGGAATAGTAGGGGCAACAACACTTCCATCTTTATAATTGTGAGTGGTATGCTTCCTGGTTGCCATAATTTTTCTTTCCATTTTTCTTGCTAACCTAAATGCCTTCTCTAATGAATCAGGTTCCCAAAGGCGAACATCATGTTAGATATTATCCTTTACAGTCGCTATGAACACATCAATCCTATGCTTCTCTGGAATATTTTTTACCCTTAC
The DNA here is from genome assembly GCA_000404065.3 of Pinus taeda. Classification (NCBI taxonomy): domain Eukaryota; kingdom Viridiplantae; phylum Streptophyta; class Pinopsida; order Pinales; family Pinaceae; genus Pinus; species Pinus taeda. The sequence continues at coordinate 25,493 of APFE030273141.1, read as the reverse complement.
GTTCAATTTTTGGAACTCCTCAATGTGCTCCATTATTGAACCCTTTTGTTTGAGACTTATCAATTGGCTAAAAAAGTGTTTCTTTCTGTATCCTCATAATGTGCTGTCAATTATTCCATAAAAATTGCTCAAGTGATAATTTGTTTACGAGAGCAAAGCCATTGACACCATACAAACTGACTTAGTTCCAAATATAAAGTTGTAGGACGTACCTTTTGTGTGTTTTGCACATTATTGAGATCAAAAAATTGCTCCATCTGTAATATCCATGTTGTGGGATCCTTGCCATCAAACTTCCTCATATCAATTTTTGGAATATGGTGGGTCTTCGATCCAACATAAGAGTCTATGAAATCAACAATTAACATTTCTTTTGTTCGCATCATGAGTTTTTCTTTACTAACCTTTCACCATTAGTAAGTATTTCTTGTAGAAAATTTGTCAAATTTGTCTTCAAATCTGCCATGTCTGTCTTCAAATCTATCTTCAAATCGTCCATCTTAGCTTCCACGCCATTCATCTTAGCTTCCGTGCCCTTTATCTTAGATTCCATCCCATGTATCTTAGCTTCTATTAGCTTTTGTGAGAGTGACATTTGTTGCACTTGGTCATGTAATTTTGATATATCATGTAGCATTTCTTCCTCTTCTTTATGAGTCATGCTAGAGCTTTCAGGTTGCTTACTAGGTGTTTGAATTTTCTTTCCTCGGGGTATCAGTTAATGATAACAATGCTCTACTATGCCCTTTGAATTCCTTCAAAATCAATTTTCAAACCAAGCTAAAGCAAAAATTAAAAAAATCTACACACCTTAGATCAAAAAGATAGAAAAGATAGATCAACGCCTTAGAATTCAGCCTCTTCGAGGGGGCAACCTACTTTACATTACAAAAATGAATGATTCTTTGATGATTCAAATGACAAAACCTCCTTTCTATATATATAGGAGTCTAAGGAGTCACAATATAACCCAACCGACCTAAAAATAATAATATAAAGGCACAAAAATAGTAACAGAGGGATTCTATGGGGAAAAGTAATAACAATATGGGGACAATAGGGGCACAATAATATTAATAAAGGATACAACTACAATAGTAATGGGGTAATCACTAGTATTATAGGGACCTAACAAGATATTACTATTGGCCAAATCTTAAGAGGGATGTAGCAAAGTTTGTGGCAATATGTGTCAACTGTTAGCGAGTGAAATCGTAGTGAAAACTTCCAAGTGGACTGCTACAACTGATCGTTATTGCCGACTAGAAATGGGAGGTCATTTCCATGGATTTCATCACAGGGTTTCCAAAGACAATGAAGTAACATGATTCCATCATGTTGATTGTGGATAGGTTAACAAAGGTTTCACATTTCATTCTAGTAAATTATACATTCTCAGCTAGTGATGTGGCACAGGTATTTATCAGAGATGTGGTTAGGTTACATTGTGTCCTGAAGAAGATTGTGTCAGAAAGGGATGTTCACTTCAAAGTTTTGGAAGGAGTTATTCGCACATTTGAGCAATGAGTTGGCCTTTAGCACAACTTACCATCCACAGACAGATGGACAGACAGAGAGGGTCAATAGGATTTTAGAGGACATGTTGAGCATGTATGTGATGCATCAACAGAGGAAGTGGGAAGAGTATCTCCCTTTGGTCAAGTTTTCATACAACAACAGTTATTAGGAGTCATTGAGGATGAGTAATTTTGAGGCATTATATGTGTGGAGTTTTAACATTCCCATTAGTTGGAGCGATTTAGTTAGCAGAGTATTGATTGGATGAGATATTTTGGAAGACATGGAACAGGAAATGCAGGTGATCAAGAAGAATCTAAAGGTAGCACAAGATAGGCAGAAGAGTTATCCAGATAGGAATAGGTTTTTCAAGGAGTTCTAGGTTGGGAAACATGTGTATTTGTGCATCAAACCAAAGAAAATCTCCTTGTGGATTAGATCATGTGCCAAGCTACCACCACGCTTTTGTGGACCCTTCAGTATTATTGAGAGGATTGGGCCAGTAGTGTATTGACTTGCGCTGCCTATGATAGTGAAAGTCCATGATGTTTTCCCTGTCTCATTTCTTAGGAAGTATATTAAAGATGTTAATCATGTGATTGACTGGTCTATATTGCAGGTGGAACTAGATGGAGAATTCTAGCTGGAGCCTTAGTGTATATTACAGAAAAAGGTGCTCATGCTCTGAAATTGAGCAATAGAGAAAGTTAAAGTGAAATAGAAGCACTTTGGGCCCAATGAAGCTACATGGGAGATGGCAGATCTGATGTGGGCTATGTATCCTTCTTTGTTTGTTGGTTGAGGTAAAACAACTTTGATATGGTGGTTTGTTGAGTTCTTATGGTGGTTTGATGATTGCTTATGGTGGCTTGATACTTTCTTATGGTGGTTTGGTAGTTTCTTTATGGTGGTTTAGTACTTTCTTATGATGGTTTGGTAGTTGCTTCATGATGGTTTAGGATTTTCTTTATGTTGGTTTATTATTTTTTCCCAAGGAAAAATCATAATCTTTCATTATTTTTGAAAAATTACATATAGTAGATGCTTGGTAGCATATGCAGCATTTGGCGCTTAGCCATATTAGTGTATACAAGTCAAAAATATATACATCCATGTCCATTTCAAATCTAGTGCTGAGTAATAAACATATTCACCATGCAGGGCGATAGCATGATAGTGTCTGGAATAGAAAACCATAACTAAGATATCTACAATATAGATTCACCACGCAGGGCGATAGCATAATAATAGGTTGAAAATAGAAACATACTATGATATATACAATGAATAATATTATGTTTGTGTATGTCCCAAAAATATTTAGGGCCTATCTACCCTATGATATGCCTGATCATTATAAGGTCTATTGTAGTATTGGTACTGGGTTGTACCCCTCTACTCCTGAATCATCCAATGGCCTCTAGGTAGTAGCGTGGCCTCCTTGGAAAGCCTATCAACGCTTTTGTTATGTTCCCTATAAATGTGATGACATGAGATGGAGTTAAATTGAGATTTGAATATGACCTCTTCATCCAAAATATTTCTAAGAGTTTGTGCATGGTAGGAAGTGATGTTATTGAAGCAATTTATAATGATTTTTGAATCTCCATATATCTGTAGATTGATGCAGTCATGGCCTAGTGAGAAATATAGTAAATGTCATAGGTTGATTAATTTATCATAATTGTTTGTCCCTCCTCCAAGTCCCAGCTTGACCTTGAAATGATGATAATCAGATAGATACAATAGGAAAGCTCCCCACACCCCTGTTCCTGTGCAACACCATCAAAGTATGCACAGGGGATAGATTTATCAATGGCATCAGGTACAAGTGGTTGCCGAGGAAGAGGCACTGTGAAATCAAGCAGTTCATGGTAGGCAGAGATGATATTAGCATAAATAATCTACCATCTAGCAACACCATCCTCAAAGATAATTTTGTTTTGGGTTAGCCAGATAGACCAACATGTAAGCAAAGGGAGGAAAAGAAGTTTTGATCTGTGATGCACAATATACTAGTTTCTCCAGGCATTATTTAAGTTTTCCCCATCCCATCTGCCAGCAAATTGGATCGATGTAGAGATGGACTACCCAAGGCTTACAATAGAACCACATTCTAGAAAAAGGTGTTCAATCGTTTCTGAGGCCTGCTTACAGAGGACACACCAGTGCGGTCCATATATGGCACGATGGGTTAAATATTCCCCAGTGGAAACTTTTTTACTAAGCACACACTAGAAAAAGAGCCTAGTTCTCGGTGGAGTTTTAAGTTTCCAGATAGTCTATGACCAATCTTGAGTAACCTCCAGTTGTCTGCTATTAATTAGCCTGAGATAACCAACTTTTGGAGTATATACTCTATTATCAGCTAAACACGAAATAAGTTCATCAAGTCCCTCCTTAATTCTAATGTGAGATTCAGTCAGTGCAGAAGTATAATTTTGCCACGTTTGGTGCCATTGGTGTGGGATATTAAGTAAGTGAGCAAAGTTCCATCCCTGTGCAAAGATGGAGGTATTATCCTAATTTTCAATGTGAGTGATAGCTTTGATGTCTCTCTGATTTAGAAGGTTGATAAGCTCTCTCAGAATATGGTGTCGATCACCTCCACCAGTGCAGGGATTCGAACCGATGCAAGCTTTTGAACCATCATTTATCCTCTAGGCCAGATTATTGTGCATGATAGGTAAGGAGTGAAGCAGAGATTTCCGAACATAACATATACCAATCCTAGACCATCTTGGCAGACGAACCCAGTCCATGAGCTGTAGAGGCCAAATGTATTTATGATAAGTGACAGTGGTCCAGAGGTTTTGTCCAATGAGTAGTGTCCATCCCATTTTTGAAGCAAGAGCTTAAGAAAAGATATTTAAATCTTTTAATCCCCAACCTCCCCATTTTTTAGGTAGCAATCTTATTCCAGCTAACCCATGCAAAAATCTTCTTATCTTGATGATTGTTCCACAGATATCTGCTGCATATATGTTGAAGGCAGGCAAGGATACTTCTGGGAATCCATGCCGAAGCCATCTAGAAAATAGGTGTGGCCTCCAATACAGATTTGATGAGCACTAATCTTCCTGCTCTAGGTAATAATTGATGACACCAATTTGACCTTTTCTCCGACTTAATGACTAACCATATCCAATCAACAATTTTTTGACACAGGCGTTTGATCTAGAACCCCGAGTATTTAAAACCTTGATCAAGTGGGAGGATGCTATATGGGAAGTGTTGTTGTTCCTATCGAGACTCTTGGATGGAAGTGTGTGCTAAGGTTATAGTGGATTTTCCTTGGTTAGCCATCATGCCCGTAGCCCGAGAGAAAAGGGAGAGTACATTAGCAAAGGAGGCAGAGTCTCGTATGCTACCATCAAGAAAAATGAGAATGTCATCCACAAAAAGTAGATGAGTGGGGTAACATAGGTTATTCAATTTTAGTCAAAACAATCAACCATTTCTCTTTGTATGTGCAAGGAGCTGACTAACTCCTTCCATGACAATAAGGAAAAGAAGGGGAGATAGGGGGCATCCTTATTTGAGTCCCCTCTCGAGATGAAAGAAATGTGCAGCAGATGCAATGATGAGTACAGTGAAGGAGGTTGAGGTGATGCAAGACATGATCTAGGTGATGAAATAATGGGGGAAGCCCAGATGAATGAGAGGCATTTTGATGTAAAGCCAACTAACACGGTCAAAAGCTTTTGCTAGGTCAATCTTTAAGATGATGCCCTTTAGCCTTTTGGTCCTAATCGAGTGTATGGCCTCTTGAGTAGTGCCAATGGCTTCGTGAATCTATTAATTCTGAAGAAAAGGAAATTTCTCGAGTGATATATGGAGAGAGAGGATGGGCTTGATCTTATTGGCAATAATATTTGCAATGATTTTGTAGAGACAATTGCAGAGAGAGATGGGGCGAAAGTCATTGAAATATGATGGAGAATTAGACTTGGGTATAAGATCAATGAAGGTGGAGTTAATGACAACATACAATTTTCTAGTGGTCCTGCATTCCTCCACTATTTTGAGCAGGTCCTCTCCCAAGAGTTCATTAAATCCCTGATAAAATTCAATAGTCCATCTTTATGACCCTGGACTTTTATATTTTTTAAACTATTTCAGGGCCCCCTCAAGTTTAGCAGTTGTCACTGGTGAGGTGAGATCATCCGCCATATCTTCATCCACAAACCGAGGAAAATGGCCAGCTACTTGAATAATGTCTGCTAGATTGGATCCATGAGGGGTTTTGTAGAGATTCTGAAAATGAGAGGTGCTTAGAAGAGAAAGTTTATTGAAAGTCTCTGCCACACCTCCATTAGGTAAGGGTAGATTCCAAATAGTGTTAGACACCTTTCTTCCCTTGGCATAGTTCTGAAAGAATTTTGTGTTATCATCTCCTGCAAGAAGCCAAATGGCCTTGCTCTTGGGTCGCCAAGTTTCCTCTCTCTGCTTCAATATCTTATCCTTCTGTTTCTCAAGCTCAATAAGATGGGATCTTTCAATAACAGTTGTAAACCCCTTGGTATGATCATCCATTAAATCACTCAGTTTTGATTCAATCTGAGATAGGATATGATCATCCCTCTATACTTTGTCTTTAGCCTAGGTGATAGATAATTGCTTGAGATGAGAAAGATAGTGGCAGAAACCCTCAGCTAGAGATCTATGTCCCGATATGGGATTTGCTTTCAGGTAGTCAGTGACCAGCTTGATGTATCCCGGATCTTGTAGCCACACATGGTTGAATTTAAAGGGGGATTTAGGCTTTGAATTGGGACCAAGGATCTCCAAATTTATGGGAGAGTGATCAGATATGCCCCCAGAACCCACCCATTGTCTATATCTATTTAGATATTGTAACAAAGGCACCTTAATCAAGAATCGATCAAGCCTTCTAGCTAGAGTTTCATCCCAATCTTTCTATTCCTCCAAGTAGCAAGGGGCTTATTCATGGGGACATTAGAGAGGTTATGCTGCTCCAATAAATTCATCATATACCCTGATAGAGGATCCACTTGGGCCTATGAACCCCATGATTTCCTAAATCCTAGGGAGAAATTGAGATCACCCCCAAGGACAAGGTGATCATATGAAGTTATAGATAGATTTAGGAATTTGTTCCAGAAATCCTCTCGCCTATGACAGGGTCTATATATGTTAATGATCCAAAGATCCATACCAAGTTCGGTCAAGAAAATATCCATACCAATAAACCCTAATCCACCCCACGATGATATGACCTTAATGGTGCAAGGATTGTATCCAATGGCTAACCCCCCAGAACGACCCATAGCATCAAGAGAATAAAAGTGCCAACCAAGTTTTAAGGATTCCGAGGATCAGTTGGTAACCTTTTGTCAGTTTAGCTTTATATCTCTTTCATTATTCAATCTCTCTCTCATACTCGTGGACACTTAGAATTTTCTTGGAGCACTTTGGCATTGGAAAAAAGAAAGGCAAAGAAGGAAAGAGGAAGCAAATATCATGTAGGGAAAGGCAGGATCAAGCAACTACAACATGCTTCATTTCAGTTATCGACTTGCATGCTTATTTTCCTTTGCATGTGTTTCTTTTCTACCATGGGATGATTTTTTCCAGGTGTGACAGTATTTTCATCCTAGCCTTGCCATTTCCTCATAACTTTGATGAGATGAGTTCTCTCATTGAGTTTATGTGGGATGGTCAGATTGGATTCGAAGTTGAGTGGGGTGGATCTCTAAATTGAAAAACACATGGTGTAGTGGTCCTTGAACTAGACTGACAATGCATGAAGCCACTAGCCTAGTAACCCCTGAACCAAACTATGGGTTGTTTTAAAGCTAGATTCTCTACCTCAATGGGCCTAGGAATCCTTGCCGGTGAATGGTGGTATATACATTAAAGAAAATAGATGGATTTTCTCTTCGTTGGGCCTAATGATGCCAGGATAGAATGCACGGTAAATCCTCGAGAGTATGTCTCGGTGTAGGGCTTAGTGATCCCTAGATTGGACTTCGGATGCACGGTAAAGCCTAAGAGACTAGGAGGAACTCAAATTCCTCACAGTGTAGGCGGAGAAATCCAATGGCATCCAGATTGATTGGTGTTTTTGATGTGTTCTATGAGTCCCACATTCATGCTTGGAATATGGAACAAGGGTGTTTGGCTAAAGAGAGACTTGGCTCAGTCAACCTATGGTCGGTTCGAACATGGTAGTCCCATCACTAGTTGGTTCATTTCATTGATTAATGAGAAATTCATTCCATTTATTTTCATGTGTAAATTTATTGGTGTATATATAGATTTTGATGGCTGATATGTTTTGTATTTATGCCCCTCTTGTGCTAGTTACATGTACATTTTATGGGAGTGGCTATGTTTGGTTCTCAACATGTTTTTACTTATATATGAATGGATAATGTGTCTATGGCCTAATAGATGAATATGCAGCAAATGACATGAGAAAACAATGGTTCCTAGTGATTCTCAAATAAGTATGGGATTGTTAGGCCCTATAAACTAGTGATTCCCCCATTACTATTGTCATTGTAACCTTCATTTTTATTATTGTGCCCCTATTGTCCCCATATTTGTATTAGTATGCCCCATAGAAATCCACTATTGTTATTTTTGTGCCCTTATGTTATTATTGTTATGTTGGCTTGATTATATTGTGACCCCTTAGACTCCTATATATAGAAGGGAGGTTTAGTCATTTGTATCATAGAAGAATTGTTCATTTGTGTAATGTAAAGAAGGTTTCCCCCTCGAATAGGATTATTTATAAGGAATTGATCTATCTTTTCTATCTTTTTGTGAGCTGGTTTCATAACATTTGGTATCAGAGCTTTGGATTCTAGGGTTTTGCTGCTCCAAACAGGTCATCTTGGAAGTTTCACTATAACTTCTTTTCTGCGACATTTTAGAAGCTACAGAAAAAACCCATTTGAGACAAAATCGTCCTAAACTTCGGTTAAAAATTTCAGAGCTTGTATCGCTATATTTACCGAGATATGATATGAGGAATTTAGGGTTTTTGCAGACTCCCGAATTACATTCCAAATAGGTGACCTGTGGAAAATCATCATAACGTTTTTTTTGAGCATCAGATTGAAATTTCGTAAGATGTTTCGGAAAGAGGATGGCTTTTAGTTTTTTTTGTATTAGTTTCATGTACTAAGATCAAAACAGTGACACGTGACACGTCATACAAGTTCGCTCTATTCAACTAGTCTATAATTAGGTCATCGTGGGAGATTTGACATAACTCTTCCTTGGAGAATCCAATCTTGAGCAGACTTACAGGGCTAAAAGTAGGACTCAAAAGGCTACCACAAGACGAGATTTCAGATATTCAAGATCCACAATTACATAGATACAATAGATTCAATATCAAGCTCTTACAAAGTAAAAAAACGGTGTGTAGTTCTTTTTAAATTTTACATAAGATTGGTTTGAAAAATTAGTTTGAAGGAATTCAAAGGGAATATTGAAGAATTATTAGAATTAATTAATGCCCCGAAGAAAGAAAATGGAAACACCTGGTAAGCAACCTGAAAGCTCTAGCATGACTCGTGAAGAAGAGGAAGAAATGCAACGTGATATATCAAAATTACAAGACCAAGTACAACAAATTTCACTCTCACTAAAGGTAAATGAATCCAAGATGAATAGCGTGGAAGCTAATATGAATGGCATGGAATCCAAGATGGATGGCATGGAAGCTAAGATGAATGGCATGAATGCTAAGATGGAAGCTAAAATGAATGGCATGGATGATAAGATGGAAGCATTGAAGATAAATTTGAATTAGTTGCTACAAGAAATGTTCACTAATGGTGAAAGGGTAGTAAAGGAAACTCATGATGACAACAAAAGAAATGTTAATCATGATTTCATAGACTCTAATGTTGGATTGAAGACCCACCATGTTCCAAAAATAGATATGAGGAAGTTTGATGGCAAGGATCCCGAAACATGGATACTACAGATGGAGCAATTTTTTGATCTCCATAACGTGCAAAACACACAAAATGTATGTATTGCAACTTTATATTTGGAACCGAATCAGTTTGTATGGTATCGATGATTTTTCTCTCATAAAAAAATTGTCACTCGGCAATTTTTTATGGAAGAAATGATATCACATTATGAGGATACAAAAAGCAACACCTTTTTTAGCCAATTGATAAATCTGAAACAAAAGGGTTCGATGATGGAGAACATTGAGGACTTCCAAAAATTGAACATAAGGGTAAAAGATATTCCAGAGGAGCATAGGATTGATGTGTTCATAGGGACTTTAAAGGATAATATCCAACATGAAGTTCACCTTTGGGAACCTGATTCATTAGAGAAGGCATTCAGGTTAGCAAGAAAAATGGAAAGAAAAATTATGGCAACCAGGAAGCCTACCAATCAAACATATAAAGATGGAAGTGTTGTTTCCCCTAGCCTTCCACAACCTACAAGGTTGACACCACAACAATTGGAAGAAAAAAGAGCAAAAGGGATTTGTTACAGTTGTGATAGCAAATACACTAAAGGTCATAAGTGTGTTGAGAAGAAATTATTCTACATAGATTGTGAAGAGGACGAAGAAAAGGAACAAGAAATGGTAAAATAAGAGAATATACTCCAGGAACAAACCCTATATAAAGAATAAATGAATCCGACCATATCTTATAATGCATTGGCTAGAATTACCACTCCTCAAACTATCAAGATAGAAGGACATATCAATAAGAATAAGGTAATAGTGTTGATTGATTCGGGAAGTACCCATAATTTTATTCATTTTAAGATAGCAAATGAATTGAATTGTTTCCTATATCTAGCACTAGAGTGTCAAGTGATGGTTGCAAGTGGAGGAAACATAATTTGCTCTAGAAAGTGCCATAATAAAGCTATCCATGGGAGAATATGTATTGAATAGCCCAATGCTTTCCATTCCAATGGGTGGTGTTGATGTTGTACTAGGAGTCCAATGGCTACAATCCTTGGGTATAATAGCTTGTAATTTTCAAGAACTTTTCATGAAATTTTCTGCAGAAGGAAAGGAAGTTGAATTAAGGGGTATTTCAAGGAAACCAAGAAAGATAATTAAATCTAACGGTATGAAAAAGCTTCTAAAGAAGGAACAACGAGGTGTAATTGCACAATTATGTTTGCTAGAGGTTCCCACATCGAAATCATCTATTTCACCAGATCTCCGAAAAGTCTTGGGCAATCATTCAAAGGTATTTGAGACTCCCAATGGTATCCCACCTATTCGTGATCATGATCATTCTATTGATTTGATTCCAGGAAGTGTTCCTCTAAACATCAGGGAGTATAACTATCCCTATGCCCAAAAGAGTGAAATTGAATGTATGGTTGCATAAATGCTAGAGGTTGGTATAATTTGACCTAGTCCAAGTTCTTTCTCTACTCCAGTAGTATTGGTGCACAAGAAGGATGGATAATGGCACATGTGTCCGGATTATAGGGAGCTCAACAAGCTCACTATTAAAGATAAATTTTCCATTCTTGTCATTGATGAATTATTGGATCAATTGCATGGATCAATTTACTTCACCAAGTTGGATCTTCATTCAGGATATCATCAAATCAGAATGAAGACTGAAGAAATTTTGAAAACAACATTTAGAACTCATGAGGCTCATTATGAATTTTTGGTCATGCCTTTTGGTCTTACCAACCTACCTTCTACATTTCAAGGTTTGATGAATTCAATTTTCAAACACTTAGAGAATTTGTGTTAGTATTTTTCGATGATACAGTAATCTACAACAAGTCTTGGAAGGATCATGTTGAACATGTTGACAAGGTGCTCAAACTATTGGAGGAGAAATAATTGTATGCAAAAAGCTCCAAATGTTTCTTTGGAGTACAAGAGGTGGAATATATAGGTCATATTGTATCTCATGAAGGTGTTAAGGTAGACCCTAGAAAAATTAAAGCCATTAAGGAACGGAAAATCCCCACATCCATAAAGCATCTGCGAGGATTTCTCGGGTTGACAGGGTATTATTGCAAGTTTGTTAAGAATTATGGGAGAATAGCAGCACCTCTAACAACACTATTGAAGAAAGAAGCATTTTCATGGACTCCAGAAGCAACAAAGGCCTTCGAACATCTTAAAGAGGCAATGAGCCAAGCACCTGTCTTAGCTACACCGGACTTCACAAAAACCTTTATTGTGGAATGTGATGCTTCAGGAAATGGAATTGGTGTTGTTTTAATGCAAGACGAAAGACCCATTGCTTTTGAAAGTCTTCCAATCAAGGGAAAGATTTACATAAATGTTGGCAATACTACGTGCACTTAAGAAATGGTGACCCTACCTAATGGGAAGACACTTCAAGGTAAAAACGGATCATGGTACTCTTAAATACATTTTAGAACAAAGATTATCCTCTGAAGAGCAACAAAAATGGGTCACAAAGATGTTGAGTTATGACTTTGAAATCATCTACAAAAAAGGGAAGAAATATGTTGTGGTAGATGCACTCTCAAGAAAAGATGAGGATGTGGAAGCATTGTTGTGTGCCATTTCTATTATCCAACCTGATTGGATAAACGAAACAAGGGAAGAATGTAAGAATGACGAAGAAGTGTGGGCACTCATTCGAAAGATACAACAAGATCCCAGTACATCTGATACATTTAACTGGAAAAATGATTCATTATGGCACAAAGATCGCTTATACCTATGTAAGAATTCCCAACTCAAACAGAAAATTCTTATGGTATTGCACACTTCTCCCTTAGGAAGGCACTTAGGATTTTTAAAAACTTACCACAGGGTTAAGGAGGGATTTTTTTGGGATGACCTTAAATCGGATATTCAAAAGTTGGTGGTGGAATGTTTGGCTTGCCAACAAAATAAAGTTGAAACAATTAAGACCTCAGGTCTATTACAACATTTATCCATTCCAAGCCAACATTGGGAGGAGGTTTCAATGTATTTTATCACAGGTTTACCCAAGTCCGAAGGAAAGAGTGTCATCATGGTGGTAGTTGACTGACTTACCAACTATGCACACTTTTGTACATTAACACATCCATTTAAAGCCAGTATAGTTTCTACTGCATTTATGGAAACAATTCAAAAGCTACATGGAAACCCAAAGATTATTGTAAGCGAAAGAGATCCCATTTTCACTGGAAATTTTTGGACATAATTATTTTCTTGTCTCGGTACTCAATTATCTCATAGCTCATCTTATCATAGTCAATTTGATGGGAAAATTGAGATAGTAAACAAATGTTTGGAAGGATATCTTCGTTGCTTTGTATCTGATAAATAGACACAATGGGTCAAATGATTGCCTCTGGATGAATGGTGATATAACACTTTCTTCCATACTGCAACAAAAGTGACCCCATTTATGGCACTTTATGGATATCATCCACCATCCATCACATCATATTTAAGAGAACAGTTTGAGGTTCAAGCAGTGGAACATCACATCGAGCATCAACAACAAGTTCTCCAACTCTTAAAGGATAACCTCACGTTGGGGCAGAATAGAATGAAACAATAGGAAGATCAACATTGCATCGAAAGAAGCTTTGATGTAGGTGACTGGGTATTCGTATGGATACAACCATATAAAAAAATGTCCCTCAAGAAAGCTAAGAAGGTTAATAAATTATCACCCAGTTTTCCATGTTTCATATTTAAAGAATGTTATAGATGACAAGCTCCTAGTTCAAACAATATTGCCAAAACTTGACGAGGAAGGAAAAATTATATTGGAACTGGAAGCAATCATAGAAGCAAGAACTTGACAGCTACGAAATCAATCAATTTTGGAGTATCCCATCAAGTGGAAGAACTTATCTGCTAAAGATTCCACATGGGAGGATGATAATTTTATATAGAAGCATCTAGAACTACTCAAATGTTGAGGACAACACTTTTCAGAAGGAGAGGGGCATGTTAGGCCACTATAATACTAGTGATTCCCCCATTACTATTGTCATTGTAACCTTTATTATTATTATTGTCCCCCTATTGTCCCCATATTGTTATTAGTATGCCCCATAGAAACCCACTATTGTTATTTTTGTGCCCTTATGTTATTACTGTTATGTCAGCTTGATTATATTGTGACCCCTTAGACTCCTGTATATAGAAGGGAGGTTTAGTCATTTGTATCATCTAAGAATTGTTCATTTGTTTAATGTAAAGGAGGTTACGCCGTCGAAGAGGCTTATTTCTAAGGTGTTGATCTATATTTTCTATATTTTTGTGAGTTGGTTTCATAACAGGGATCCCTACACTTAATGCTGTTGTTTACACTTGTAGGTTACATGTTGACAATATGTTTGATGAAATTCCTGTCATGGCTAGTAGGGATCTAGTTAAGTTCTTATTGAGTTTATTTCTTTTGCTTCATTTTTTCCCTGTACCTTTCTTGATTTTAGTCTTTCATTCCATTCTGGGCAGTGGCCTGGGCTCTGGGCTTGAAAAGGTGGATTAAATCCCGGGGTCGCTGGCATAGAACTGGCAAGTTTGGTCCACAACCGCTGGCATGTAGGCCTATGATTGCGACTTTAGGTCTCTAGTCTCTCCCTTTCTCATAGCATGAGAGTGGTTATGGACTCATAGGTCCAAAATAGTAGTGGGACAAGGGGACATGCTGTTCAAATGGCTGAATTGTCTCCTGAGGGTTCTGTTAATGATGTTGGAGGACTGTGTGTGATGTTCCATTGATTACACTTCGTTAAGGCCACCTAGGAGCTTGAATATGATCATAGTAGCTTCTGGTCTCATGTTTACCCTGGTTGGCATGATTACTTGGGTGGATGTGGGAGGAGGGTGTTGTACCAGTGATGGTTCCTACTTCTATAGGTGTAAAGTTATCTGTTGAACAATGTCTTAAGACACAAAAACAGTAAGATTACATGTCCCATGTTCCGTATGCAAGTGCAGTTGGTAGCCTGATGTATGCAATGGTTTTCACTAGAGCAGACATTGCACATGTAGTGGGAGTATTGAGCAAGTTTATGTTAAAATCAGGGAATGAAGATTGGACAAGAATGAAGTGGGTTTTTAGGTATTTGTGTGGCACTAGTGATTATTGTTTGTGCCACCAAGGAAGACTAGGATTGAAAAAAGTTTTGGACATTCATGGCTTTGTTCATGCAGACTGGGCTGAAAATATGTATCAAATAAGATCTACAAGTGGGTATGTGTTTAACCTATTTGGACGAGTAGTCAGTTGGATGAGGAAGAGGCAATATGTAGTGGAAATTTCGACTACAGAGTTTGAATACATGGAAGCTTCTCATGCAAGCAAGGAAGCAGTTTGGTTCAAAGATTGTGTTAAATTATGGGGTTGATACAACAAGCTATAAAGTTAGATTATGACAACCAAAGTGTAATTTTATTTGCAAAGAACCCTACTTATCATTTGAAGACAAAACACATTGATGTTGAGTATCACTTTGTGAGGGATATGGTTGAGGGAAAAAAGGTCTTGTTGGTAAAGGTGGACACTTTGAAGAGTGTTGTAAATATGTTGGCAAAGTCTGTGAGCACTAAGAAGTTTTCTTGGTGTAGAGAAACAATGGAATTGCAAGGTTAGACTAATGATTAAGCTCTCCTGTGACCCCCTGTGTGGAAGGAAAACAGTAAGTGGGAGAATGTTGGGTATGCATTATATAATTTCGATGACTAGGGGTAGACACTATACATTGTGTCAGGTGTAGAGACAAGGTCACAAGGGGGGCGGAAAGACCCCCTTGTGGGGGATTTGTAGGTGGGCGGTGGCTCCCCTACACAGGATCTAGGGTAGCACCTCGAGATTTTTTTATGCGGGCCCAATAATAGTTTGGTGGACCCAAGGATCGGGGCAGACCCACATATGGTGGGTGGACCTAACCATGGTTTTGTGAATGGGGTTTGCACATGACTTTAGGCATGATGGTTTTCTGCCCATGATATAATATAGATCCAATCAAGGGAATTATGATTATGTTCTAATCCATGGTTTTTGGATTTGTGTTTATGAATGCTTCAACATGTATATATATGTATTATAACATTAAAAGGAATACAATGAAAAATCAATCTAGTAGTCCCGATTTTGGGATCCAGTGGACAATATCTGTGTATATCTATTTTATGTACTCGCCATTATATATTTCTATTTTAATTTTGCAGGTAATTTCTGTACAGGGTTAAAACCTACAAAATCAAAGAACCCAAAGCAGAAATGTCCAATAGAAATGAAGGAAATCGACATCATAATTAAGAGACAAAGAATGTGCCAAAGAAAAATATGAGATGTTTTAATTGTCATAAATTTGGTCACATTTCAACGAACTGTGGAAGAAAAATGACAAGTTTTTCCAGCAAAAGAAGCACTCAGATGAGAATGATTCTCTTGTACTGAGTCAAGGAAGTATTGTCCCATAAGTTTCTAGGTGCAAAACCTCCTTTTATGGGTACTTTTACTTATGTAATGGCTTCGAGCATAAATATTTTAATTGTAGGGTTTATGGCAAAGAGTAGAAAGCATACCAATAAAACATTTGAGCCCTTTCCACCATATCATGGACATATTAGATGTTTTATATGTGATAATTTAAGAAATAAGGCTAAAAACTGCAAGTTGCCTATAGCCATCATCGAGTCTAGATGGAGGGATTTTTTTTTGGTACAAATACTTCCAACGTTCATCAAATAAATCAACAATTAGTTTTGTTTGGAAGAGGAAGGAGAAAAATAAAAATTGGGGCCACCTTGACCTTAAGGGGAGCTTGAAGCAAAAATTACAGGAATTCTAGGGGATCGCCTCTAAAAAAAAGTGTTATCCACTGTTGGTGTAAGTATCATCTTCCTTCTTATTTCTATGTGTTCTTTGAATGCGGTTAATTTTGAATGTATGAGTTGAGTTTGGTCGTATAATTCTATGTACTTTCTTGCAAACATATATAAATGAATCTTATGTTTGAGTACCCCGCAAAATAAGGAAGTGTATGCACTCTTTGAAAAGGAAAAAGAAAAGGGGTATGCATTTGATTCAATTTTTTTTTTACCCTTCCCAAGATGAGGAAATAGTTGCACAAATAAAAGTCAATGTTTATTTAAAAATTAAATAGGGGAAATGGAATAGTGCGCAATGAGCTGAGTTAATCTACTTTTTTCACTTAGTAAATAATGAGCTGAGTTAATCTACTTTTTCACGTAGTAAATATTGGTTGGAGCTAATTAACTCGTTTAAAGGTCTAGAGTGTGTGAGTGGGTTTTGTATAGCGTTATGAGAGCATTTTTATTGGCAACATTGAGTGGATTTTTTAGAGCATAATGAGAGAATTTTTATTGGCAACGCTAAGAATAAAAAGTGGTATGTTCCATTGGTGTGAAGAAGGTAGAGCTTAATGGAATTTTGGAGGTATCTATGTAACTTTTTAAGGTTTTTGGTGTATGAGTCTTTGATATTGCAATAGTTAGCTAGTGGAATATATTTTGATTCGATCTCCAAATGGAAATGGTTTTGATTTGGTCCTAAAGCAATGGTCATTAATTGTTTGATCTAGTCAAATATGGTCGAAAAAATGATTTAGTAATTAATTTATTTAGTATTTGTGGACCATTGCATATTAAATATTATAATTTTGACCCACACAACATTAATTTGAGTGATGAATGAAGAGATAATTGTTTTTTACAATTTGAACAATGTAAAAACCAAGAAATCGATTTTTCCTTACCTCATGAGCTAGCTAAGGTAGAATTGAAAACCAAGGATTGTTTTTTAAACCCATGAGAAAATAATTGTGAAAACCTTCATACATGGAATTATTTTCCTCAATATATTATAATCCATTTGTTCAAGTGACCCATGGTCTTAGGTTTTAGGTGGTCTTTCTTAGAAACCATAAGTTATTTATATAAACCATGGGTTTATTTCTAATGATGGTGAAATTCACAGATGGATATATTTGGTGAATCATTATTGGAATTAGTAAAACATGAACACGCAATTTAAAGTGAATGTATGGGTTATAATGATGCTTTAAAAGGGGAATGCAAGTTCATTTTTTTGCCATCAAGCATTAATTATTGGTGGGTTTATTCAAATAGGCTTATAAATCACTGATGGTTGAAAGCTTAGTAACAATCTGATTTTGGATGTATTTACATTAACACATGGTTTCAATATTCCATGTTTTGTGTATTAAAACCATGAGTTGTTTATATGATAAGCATAGGGGTTGTAAGTGTTGATTGGTTTTCGAGAAACCATGTGTTGGTTTAAGAATGGTTTTATTAAATCCACTGGTGCTTAAATATTTAAATATTTGATAGGGTTTAGATTGGTATGGAGTAATTTTTTTATAGGGAAAATGGTTTGAGAAAACCATAAATTGAATTTCTAAACCATGGAAAATTTACTTTTAATGAGAAAAGTATACTAAATCACACATGGATAACGGTGCATGAAAATTTAGCAAAGAGAATTTATTTTGTGTGTGAGAATTATGAGATTGAATCAACCATTAACATTTTTTGAAAGTAAGTTCATAGATATGGTGAATGTATTAAAGAAAATTTGGTACTAATAGAATTGGTTCCATCATAATGATACTCATAATGTGCGCTACCATGATTGTTGGAATAACTCAGAACCATGATTGTTGGAATAACTCAGAACTTCACTTCAGTTGTTACACCAAATGTTTGCTAGGAGTTTCTTGTAACTTTAATGGTTATTTGATTCATATCATGAGTTGGATTCACAACAACTTATAGATTGGTATGCAAAGATATCTCATTTGAAAGAAAGGACATTGGACCTTGATTGAAACATTCAAATTGTTGTGCTTATGATTGTACTTATCTTTGGCACACTCGAATATGATATTATACACCTTGGATATTTTGTTTTTTCCATGGTATGGTTTCTCATAAGAAATACAATCATGAAAAAGAAATGTTTCCACTATATATGGATCATAAGCCATGTGATAATATTCTGGTCACATACTGATGTCAAGGACTTGATTATCAAGAGAAATTGTTTCTATAAGACTACTTGCAGATGGAGTTGTTGATAAGAGAGAATAGGTCATATTATTGGTGTTGTAGAGTCAGTGATGTTATTGATGTTCGTGATGCATATGTGTTGTTGTTTTTATGATTCGAGCATTGCTATGTTGATGGTCATGTTATTGTTTCCGTGTTGTCACCATGTATGTCATTCTACTGTATTTTGCTGAGGATGATATGGTTGATCACAGGATGTTGTCATTGCTCATTGTGTTAGGAGAGAGAGTGATATTGTCTACTCTTGTTTTTTTTTATGGTCATCATATGATATGGTTGATCACAGGATGTTGTCATTGCTCATTATGTTAGGAGAGAGAGTGATATTGTCTACTCTTGTTTTTTTTATGGTCATCATATGCTTGATAACGTAGTTGGTTATATGGAGTTGTTTTTTGTGTGTGTTGTTGTTGTTGTTTTTGTGTGCTGGTGATATGTTTTGCTTCCATGACATGGAGAGTGTGATTGTTTCTCGAGGAGAGATGTTATGGTTATGGTTACTAATATATATATATATATATATTAGTCCTTGGTATTTTCATTACAATGGTATCCATATGTGTGTGGAGTGGGCTGGCACATGGTATTGGTATTACCTTGGTATAGGTGGTCTTATTATTGGTATTACTACGATCTTGGTATTACCATGGTAAATGTGTCCTTGATATTGGCATAACAATAATATTTGACTGTGGTATTGGTTTGGAGATTTATGGAGATTCCTTTGTTATATAATTTTGAGTGAGTATTGAGTTGGTGATAGGATTGATGGAGTGTGAGTGTGAGTGTGAGAGTGTGGTATAATGTTTTTTCTAGAATATTACATATTTGTAGATGTGTTGAGTAGAATGTGTCTATTAAATCATCATTTTTAGATTCATATCAATGAGTCTATTGGGTTTCTCATGTTGCGTAGATTTGAGAACCCAATATGAAAATGAATGAAATGTAGTTCACATGGAGGTGTTAAAGGTATGTTGAAGAAAGTGTAACTACATTCGGTATTCATAAATTTACTTTTGATATTTGTATTTATTCAAGAAAATAAATATTATTTTTGTTATATTTATGAATGAGTTTCTTGCTCATTGAAATACATCTAGAACATATCAAAGTGGTATAGGTAAGTCAAAGAATCAAAGGAAAATGTTGAAGACCCTTAAGGGCATGTTACACCATGTATATATTTGTATTAGAGTCAAAAGATATCCCTCCAAGAAAAGTCAAGTCCTCTCCATGAAATGACATCATCAAAGAAGCAATTCCAAAGAAAGAAAAGTAAAGTCAGCCTATAGTCCTCAAGTTGTCCTAAAGAACAGATAATCCCCTATATATAGAGGTTGTTCACTCCACCAACGACAAGATACAATCACCTCTAAAAATCAGTGAGAAGGAAGGCAAGTTAAGGGTGAAGAGAAAGCGAATAAAATAAGTCTCTAGTGGAGTGAAGAAATAGGAAGAAACAACAAGCCTTGGAAATATATTTTAAGGGTGAACTATAGTCACCCATGTGAGAAAAAGAGGGTTATCTTTGGTCATTACAAAAATACTATTACAGTCTCATATCTCTCATTGCTTGGGCTATCAAAGTAGGCCTATAAGGCATCTCTCTAAAGTGAATAAGAAGCTCACTCAAGCGAGGAAGAAAGGAATACTCTAGCATAAGAATCTTGAAGGAATCCTCCCACACATGCCAGAAAATAGGGCTGCACTAAAATCATAACAAGTCTGCAACTACAAATCAAGAATAAGCTCGGTTGGACAAGAGAAGGACGATATCTTTATAGGTGAAAGACTTCACTAAGGATCAAAGATATGTATCTCTTATATAGCTAGCATAACAAGGACTATCACTAGTTATCAGAAGAACGAAGTGCCGAGAGAAGGAGGACGAAGTGTTGGGGAATGAAGTGCCAAACAAAGGAAGGACTTGACTTGTACTTGGAGGATATTATTTTTAAGGTGCTAGTTCTTCCACGTAAAAAAAAATGTTCAACACTTAATAGAATATTTGAGAAGTAGTAGCAGTGGGTGGTTTTCTTCCCTAGAGAAGGTTTTCCACCAAAAACATTTTTTTCTCTCTTATGTGCATGCATTGATATTGTTTACGATGTTTTATGTTGAATTTACTTGCTCTTATCTATTGATGTTATACTTGTTTCATAATTTTTTCTTATGGGTTACTAAATCTTGTGTTTTGGTAAAAGGAGACAAAATTATATAATTACAACCACTACTGATTCACAAGCCACCCCCCCAACAAGTAGTGAGGCCATTTCCACCATGTATATGTATGGTTATGGACCGATTTGAAAATTGAAAATTCCCATTCAAGCTTATCTGTAATGTCATATTGATTCACTCAATAATGATTTAATGGTTGTTGTTTTATATAACTAGAAAATGTATCCACCCACCTTTAAAATGTAGGAATATACAAGGTAAGTTCCTCAGACAGAACACTAACAGGACAACACTCACAAACAGATCACAGATCAATACACCAATATTTTGACGTGGTTAAAACCCTCAGAGAGGGAAACAGTCCACGGCCTGTGCCAACGTGGCTACTACAGGAAATTTATTAATAAAAGAATGAAAATTTACATAAGCTTCACTCATGCACGATGAAAATTTACATAAGCTTCACTCATGCACGATGAACCTACAAATGACCCTCCATGTGCTTTAAATAGAATTCATGGACCAATCGGGTGTCAAGCCACGGATCAAGTGTCAGTAATACCGAGGAGAGAATGAACTATCGGATCACTACATATCGTGACCGTCAGATTGTAAGTTACAAACGTACATAGTAAAGAAACACACTTTACCTAACTCTATACTAGACCAAGTTATACTTAACTATTTCCTATGTGTCGGAAATATCCTAACATCCCCCATTAAGAACAACTTGGGATAGGATTGAAAGATTTACAAATATGACACAATAGGAGAAGGAAGGAGGCACTAGAGCCTATCCCCCCTTAGTGACAACTTCCTGAACTCCAACCATAAATCGAAGTTTAGTGAACTTCGCCTCTGTGAGAGCCTTTGTGAAGATGTCTGCAACTTGATCATCTGTTGAACAATATTGCACTTCAAGAACATGGTCATGAATGAGCTTTCTGATGAAGTGCATGTGTAGTTCAATGTGTTTGTTGCGCTGATGCTGAACTGGATCTTTGCAAAGCTGAATGGCACTTTGATTATCACACCAAAGTGTAGTCGGATGCTGCTGCTCAAAGCCAAATTCTGATAGGATCTGACGAAGCCAAAAGGCTTCCTTACTAGCTTCCACGGCACCACGATACTCTGCTTCTGCTGACGAAAGAGAAATGGCAACCTGTTTCTTACAAGCCCATGTAATAGGTCCTGAACCAAGAGTGAAGACATAACCGGCAGTAGACTTCCGATCATCAGGGTCACCAGCCCAATCAGAAACAGTGAAACCAACTAATA
>APFE030273139.1:2523-48029 GCA_000404065.3 Pinus taeda | reverse complement strand
GATTTTAACAGCCACTGATTATTTCACTAAGTGGATTGAAGCCATCCCATGTAGGCAAGCCAATGACTCCACCATTATCCAATTCCTTGAGAGCAATATCCTTTCTAGATTCGGTTGCCCTGATAAAGTTATCACTGACAACGCTACTGCTTTCAAATCCAAAAAAATCATCAACTTTTGCCATAAATACCACATCATCTTAGGCCACTCCACAGCTTACTACCCTCAAGGTAATGGCTTGGCTGCGTCTTCCAACAAAAGCCTCATTAATATCAGAAAGAAACTGCTGGAAGAAAACAAAAAGAACTGGAACAGGAAGCTCACAAATGCTCTGTGGGCAGACAGACTTTCCACCAAGAAATCCATTGGGATGAGCCCTTATGAACTTGTATATGGCATGGAAGCCAAGTTGCCTTCATCTCTGGGCATACCTACTATTAAATTGTTGCAAGAAATTCAGGCTGAACCGAATGACATGCAGAGAAGAGTCAATCAAACTATTCACCTTCAGCAAACCAGAGAACAAGTCTTCAACAGAGCTCAAATACTGCAAGAAAAACTCAAAAAGATGTTTGATAAGAAGGCCAAAGCAGAGGATTTCTAGGTGGGCAGCAAAGTTCTAAGATGGGATTCACGAAGAGAAGACAAGGGAAAACACACAAAATTTGATTTTCTGTGGAAAGGTTCGTACATTATCAGTGCTGTGCAAGGCAATAATACCTATTTTCTCAAATCTCCAGATGACAGCACAGCTGAAGAAGGCCCTGCCAATGGCTGAATGCTAAAGCACTACAATGATCCTTTTGATTGAAAAAAGCAGGCGGTGTTTTATTCTGTACATAGAATATTTGTATATACCAATGTTTTGATTTTTTGTAAGAATCCATGATGCTGAAGCACTCAGAAGAAAGCAGGCAGTGCTTTGCAGCTTAACAGCAGCACAAGTGAAGGAAAGAGTTGTTACCAATCCAAAGGTTCAAATCAATCCAACAGTCAGCACTAAGAAGTTCAAAGCACAACCATAGTAGAAGAAAGAAGGCAATATGACCTGTTGTTCTTGGCTTCTCACAAGGAAAAGCCATCCCCAAGTGGAGCCACTGTTAGCCTCCTGTTGCAGCAGGTTACAAATATTTCATGATTGACATTTTACAGACCAAATATGTCATACTTTGCATGCTGCAATGCTCCATATTTGTTAAAATGTCACCAAGCAAAGAAGGCTACTCAGAGTTCATCAAACTGCTTTCCAAATTTTGAGAAGTTATTCAGTTTTGTACAATTTTCAGCTAAAGGGAGGTCCAAACTGCTTAATCTTGGTCTCCCTAGGTTTCAATTTCCTGTTTTAGAATATAGAGGATGAAAATCTGTCCAAACAGCCTAATCTTGGCAGATACTTAGATAGGTAGAGAATCAAAGGAGCCCAACTGCTTAATCTGGGCCCTTGGAAGAAAAAAGGGTAGTTTGTAGATAGGAAAGTATAAAAAAGAAAAATTGAAATGATGGGTCTGCAAGTCTAAGTGCACTCAAACCAAAAGAAGAAAAAATGTTAGGTAAATAAGCTGGGTAGGTAGTTTTGAGGTTGCAGAATTTTGATTGCTGATCAATTCCATGTTTTTAGGGTGTCATCTCTACTCAGGACACAATCACCAGGCAATTTTATGTGAAAAACTTAAAAACAGGCATAACTAACTCCCTTTCTCCATCTCCCCCAAATCATTAACTAATTTCCCCAAAAGAGGTCAAGATCTGCTTGATACCTCTTAGTTTCATCATTTTCATGTCATTAGCTTGGGAGAAGATCTGCTTCACTCAAAGAAAATCCATACTCTCTCTATAAGGCTCTATCTCCCCTTTTCAAGCCTAAGATTTCTGAAACTTAGCGCTTTCTTGTCATCTCCATATTAACCATTGACATTATTATTTAACTCCTTATATTTTCCCCATCCCCCTACTAAAACTATGTAAATGATCCCTTATATAAATATCCCTCCCCCTGGTTGAAAAATAACCATAAGTACCCCCGGGAATTGCTCAGTTTGTTTGAAACTTGGCAAGAGCCCTCATGCTGTCCCTTCAAACCATCTTCTAAATGCAATAGACTCCTTCCAAAGTATAAAATTCTTTTTTTGGTTATCGGACCCATTTCGAGGCCTCAAGTGTTCTTCTGACGCACATACTCACTCCTTCCGACCGCAATAGACCCTTGTTGATCCCCTTAACACTCTGAAGATCCTAGTAAGCCATCTCGCGTCGCCATATTGCAAAATTTTCACCACATACTTATGCCCCATCCTTTGTTGCCCGATGCGACATCGAGATATCGGCAATCGACAGTCGCAAGCATCACATTCCCAAACGAATACCTTCTCGTTCCCCGCCGATGCGATATTGCGATCGCATTGGAAGAAGTTCACCGCACCACATTAAAGTATGAGCCACCCTACCACGTCACCTAGCTGACATCATCCACCATACTGCTGACGTTATGTTGACGTCAGCAGCCAGAAAACCGAAAATTCGCGCAAGAGGAAAAATCGTGCTTCGAAGCTCCGGAACAAGAAACGGAGGCATTTTTCGATGCGCGATTAGCGCGAAGCGTTAATCGCGCATCGCTACGGGAAATAGGTCATTTTGGGGAATCTTTAGGGAATATTTTGATTCCTTGGCCCGCTTTGTGCCGGAAAAGCCCGATTTTGCCGAATTAAACCGATTCGAAGACAGGAAGAGACCAGAGACAGAGATTAAAGAGTATCAGATCAAATCTACAGGGAGAAAGCATGTCAAAGAGTATCAGCAAGCGGCAGAGACCATCAATGTAGTGGCAAAGAGTATTAGCAAAGATCTTAACAGCGGCCCAAAGCAGGAGAAAATTAAATACCTTCCAGCAAAGTCAAAGAAAGAGGGCGAGGCCACTCAAAACTCTCAAATCATGGTTATTACACATTTAACTTGCACCAGAACAAAACTACAGATCCTAAAGCACAGTTATTCCAGCAGTACTGCATCGAGGCTCCAAGGACCACATTGCACTCCTTTTGATCCAGCTACCTCTGACACAATTTCAATAGATATTTACTTGCACTTAATTTTGGCACAAGTTTAGGTTTAGAAAGCTCTTTTTGCATAAATATTTTAGGTCAATTGTAATAAATAAGTTTGAGATATTTGCACTATAAAGACAACCCTGAATACTGTATTACGGGTGGTGGGTTGGTTTGTTGGTTGATTAGTCGACAAGCTATCTCCAGCTGATTTTGCACCGGGAGAGACTCGCACTGTAATGTCTGATAAGTTTCTATAATCAAAGACTGCTTATGAGCCTTGGAGAACGGATTGTTCACTGTGTTTACTAGTTAAGGACTGACTATGGAATTCTCGTGCTGTGTATAACTCAATAAGTGTTTCTTACCTCTGTTTTCATTCATGAATTACGCTCTTAAACAACAGAAAGAAAGATTAGCTTAGAATTTGTTTAAATACACTCTATGCTCAATTTCTGTTGTTTCTTTATGTTTTCTTCTATTTAAGCATAAATATGAATTCCACATGGCTCATGTTTTCCTTAAACCAAGACAGTTATCCAGGGATTATTCATTGCTCCTAGATAGAGATCATCTTTCCCTCTGTTAAGTTAAATGACAAATTCTTAAGTGCCTCTCATTCCTTACATGTCATTCACCCTTTTAGTCTGAA
The DNA here is from genome assembly GCA_000404065.3 of Pinus taeda. Taxonomy (NCBI): domain Eukaryota; kingdom Viridiplantae; phylum Streptophyta; class Pinopsida; order Pinales; family Pinaceae; genus Pinus; species Pinus taeda. The sequence continues at coordinate 44,336 of APFE030273139.1, read as the reverse complement.
GATTGTGTTATGAACAACTATCCTGCTTCATTATTTCTCTTATGACCAGAAAGACGCACTGATAATCCTAACCCGCGACTCCATGCCCAATGGTTTGAAACTTATCACTTCATAAATTGCCTCTCTGCCTGGAAGCATCTCCTTCCATCCAAACACAAACAAAAACCCCTGAACCAAAATCTAGCCTAAAATCATCAACAAAGTTTGAATCATTAAGAGAGAGCCCTCTCTGATTGCAGGTGGGCTAGAACCTGCAATCCAAAGATTGGTTTGTGGTTACCTCGGCCGTATCCCTACAGGAGCCTAGGGACAACCTGAGTGATAACAGGGTCAACCATCTCTTACTCTTCTTTGTCCTCCTCCTCTCTTTCAAAATCTGATGGTTCCAGCTCTAAGTCTGTTGATTCGTCTCCGCCTCTACCTCCTGTACCGGAGTCTAATCTCAAGATCACAAGAGTGTCTTGTTCGCATTGCCAGAAGATCGGAGGTTCCTCTCCATCTTCAATAGCTTCTTCCAAACCTTCAAGTATGGCAAGGGTTGCTTCTTCCGCCAATGATACAACAACTCCTGTAGGAGTGCCTTTTGGATTTCTTGACATGTATGGAAGATTTTGTATGCTTGGGACCAGTGTGATTGCTTTCGCGAACTGGGGAGTGATGGGATGGACGAAGCAAATTTGATGATATGGAATCTTGTGTTCAATACTAGGAGGTGAGTAGTAACCAACTATAGAGTAGCATGTAGGTGAGAGGGAGTACGAGGTACTACCTTGACCAGATGGTTGATGAATGAGTGTGAGAGGATGTTCAGCCATATACAACTAGTTGCCATCATCTCACACTAGAAATGTTGACAGTGTCAGACTCGCCAACATTCAGGGGATCACCCCGTATGAAGTCCCAACTAGACCTCACATAGTTTGGTGTGGGAGTCCCATCTAGTATGATGGTACAGTTCCCATTATCTTAAGGATTTGCCTTACCTCTTACTTTTCAACGGAGGAGAGTGGTCTGCCTTGTCTTCGAGAAGTGAGGTTTGCATGCTTAGTGAGTGTGAGTGTCACTTATGTCAATGGTTCTTTCACTGTAAAGGGATAGGGTGAGAGTGATTCCCAAGTCAGTTGGGCGAAGTCCTAACTCTGCTAGGAACACAACACACTAGGATGTGCACAATATCCATAGGAGCAATCCACATGGATGTAGCAGTCACAACACGCAAGGGAAGATAACATGTATAACACTCATCAGATTAGTCCACACGAGTGCAACAGTTGTTACAAAATTTTTTATGTGAAAGGTTTATCTGATGTCCGGGAAGGTAGCCACCATAGGTGAGATAGCGTTAACAACACATACAACACATTTTCATTAATATATTATGTATTAAAACAAGTGAAATAGTTCAAATGTGAAACATAGGTTAAAGCAACATGCATCACAAGTTTAAGATTATTCTTACAATAGTTACAATACATGTGTGAAAATGTGTTGCCCTATTAGCAGGCTTCTAAATTAAGCAAAAGTTCCAAGCCACATCATTACACCATACATCACTAACCCTGTGAGCAAGGCATTGGAGCCACTACTTACTCCTCAAAGAAAATATTACAGACTCTCTTGGTTATGTGGGAGGAGATGAGGTGAAAAAAATGCCTTTGCATGTACAAATGAGGGGGTATTTATAGCCAAGGGTAAAACTATCCCTTGTTCCTGTTCGATTACTCTCACGATTGTTTGACTTCCATGACTTTTCGACTTTACATGACTCTTTTTACAACAACTAGGTCTCTTGGACTTCCATGTTACATTACATTTATAAACAGTATGGCCCACAGTAGAGATGTGGATGATATGATTCATGACATGACTCGACATGACAATGCTGGTACATTCGTGTTGCTGCTAGTGTGCATGTCGAGTTGCAGTGTTGTTAGGTGATGGATTTCCTCATGGTGTGTCACAGCTTCACTTCGACATGGAAAAGTGCACAGAGTCTTCGATGGTCATTGGTACGCTTGATGTTGCTTTAGCACATTGCTCCTTGCATGTATGTTGGAAGGCCTGATAGGTTCGTCTGTTCGGGAAAGGTGCATGTTCATTCATTCATCCGTCTGTGAGAAAATCTTGCATGTTTTCTCATTTGTTTGTCCGCGAACAAATCTCTTTGAATGCATCATTTTTTCATCCATTGGTGAACCTGTCCTTTTGCATGTGCTCTCCTTCGTTCATCCCATTCGTCATCGTGCCATATTTGTTTGTGTACTTGTTCCTACAGTCACTCATGACAAGACGACATCAAATCTAGAAACCTCCTAGTCTACCATGATACATGACCATTTCAGATGCAGGTGACTGGGAGAGGCAATAAGATTGCGAGTGGGATGGAGGCTCAGGGCACTGCTAATGAAAACTGCACAAGAGTCACTTGGTGATGGAGATGGACAATTTGGATCGACAGTGACTGTCCACGAGGTCTGGCCCAGCTGGAGGAAAAAACTGTATAGATTTTTAGGGGAACATTCTGGGCTACAGGAAGGTCGGGCAGCTAAAATTTGAGCGGTTTTCAAACGATTGGGCTGGGTGGCTTGGCAACAGAAACTAAGCTTTTTTTGAGAGGCCTATATCCTCACCTTTCCCATTGGCCTCCTAGTTGCTGAGTGCCTAGAACAGCACTGTGTAGGTATTAATCCCTACAACTGTAACTTAATATAGGCAAGACCTTCTCCTCTTGCCACCAAACTTCCAAAACATGTGAAAGAAACTCTTCATTCACCTCCTAAGCCTATAGGACCTCTGAAACCCATACCATGTCATTGATAAACATGAGAAGACCTCAAAAAATGTTCAATCTCCCTATGCAAGTATTGGGTGATCATCGTAAGCCTTCACCTATCAATTTGCAGTTGAGCTTCTTGATAAGGACATGGAACTGTCAAACATTGTTCCAAGCATAATAGAACAAAGAATAAACCTATTCGTACCATAGAATTGATGATTACAAGGATGAAACACTACTAAGAACTAGTTGACATCAATGGAAATATTACAATGCTAACAAAATTTTCCTATATTTCTACCACGACTGCTACAAGTGCTTATTAATATTCTTTCTTGCAGGATTCACATGCCATTGACAAAGTTCTAGCTTGTTTGTAGTTCGTCTAACATAGTTCGTTTGCAATTTTCTTGTGTTAGGGTTCTACTCAGAAGCCCTATGTTTGACATAAATACATAAAATTTTAAGGTCAAAATTTCACTAATTAGCTATTTCTTGGGCATTTTCTTGAAAAAATTATTTTCTCATTTTGTTAAAAATTCACCCATTATATATATATATATATATATATATATATATATAAATGCTAATTTTAATAGTAAATTACATTTTTTTTTAAGATTCACCCATGTTCTATATGTATGACATTTCAAACTAGAATAGTTTCCTATAATACTATACATAGGCATAACATTTGAATCCTTAAAAAATACCCTAGCCATAATCACATAATTTCTTGAATTTATCTGTATGGGACAATTACTTGGTGTTTGTGGACTAAGTTTGAATAGTACTTATGTTACCTTCTTTTATATTAAGGTTTTTCTCTCTTCTGGTTAATTTTACAATTCTTTTATTCCTTATACAATCGTATGGCTGAGACCCATAGGACTGAGACTGTAAACTCTTTTCTTAATTTCTAGAATAATGGTCACAATTTCTCTTTATAGGGTTTATCATCCATCTTAATAAAATATTATTACATAAACAAGGTTTTGTTTAATTTGGTTATTTAAATTGGGTTTGATGCGTATATGAACATAGATTGAATTTCCTTTTCTTTCATTACAAGAAATGACAAAATTGTATAATTAATTTTCTATTTCTTGACATGAAACCTATAGCTTGTCTATTGATTCACTTTAGGACCTTTATGCCCTTATTGCTATTGTTCCTCTTTTTGTTCTCTATGCTTGTATGTATTGTACATTCATTATATGCAATTTTAGTTTGTAATATTATTTTCTTTAATTATGTATTGAGCATGCATACTCTATAACTTGTTATACAATTTTTGTATTTTTAAATGAACTATATAGCTATAAAGATATTACAGTTTATAACTAGGCCAAAGACCTATCAGACTCTTTTCGTGGTAGATTGCTTCAAGATATTTTTTGAGCCCTAACATTCTTTCTTCGTGATTGTTATCATTAGGCCTATGAATATGTTTTATCGTTGTTATGTCATGAGACAACTATCCTTGGCACAACCCTCTCTTCTTCATGCCATATATTATATATTAATATATATTATATTTATATATCAATATATATATATTATATATATATTCCCTAGAATTATGAGGGTTCAATTCTAACACCAGTATGGGGATTTGTATTTAGATATAAACTATATTCATTTACATTATTCTTACCACATATTGAGTCTTTTACCTTAGACAATCCTCTATGGTTTCCCTTGTTGATATTCACCCACCTAGAGAATACATGGGTGATTTTAGTGGTTGGAATATCTCTCTCTCTCTCTCTCTCTCGCTATATATATATATATATAGAGAGAGAGAGAGAGAGAGAGAGTTTCCATTATTTTTTCTACACTACTGAAGTTATTTTCAATTCATAATAGTGGTTATTCCTTTTATATAGATCCAATCAACCTTCACAAAGTTAACCAAACATTCTTAGACTTATTTAGAATTCTCCAAGAAATATACTAAAGGATTCCACATTCCTCTCAAACATGAACTTATTTTCTCAGTTAGTTCCCCCCCAAGATCCACTCCTCTGTACTAAGAAAGTAATACAAGAATCATTTTTTTTTTTCATTTTCACCTTGTTAACTGTTGTAGCAATGTTCTTCTAGATTTTGGGTTAAGAAGTAGTCTCTCTCCCACTCACTTTTTTTTTTACAACAATTGCCTTTATCTCCCACAATTTTATTTATACAGGTTGCATCTCATGACATAAATCACTAGTCATGAAATTTTCTTGGTGGTTTGTCTCTGCTAATAGTTCAACTATACAAAAAAAGAGAAGTTATTTTATTCCTTCCCCTTCTTGGGAATAACTAATGTCAACTATGTTTTCCTCATAGTTAGATATCTAATCTCACATGTTACCTTTTAACGTATTTTCAATAATATTAACACCAAAAAACAATTCTTCTTTTATTTAATCAAAATAAATATTTACACATCATGTGATTTGGCTCTCTTAACTTTTCAGACATAGGATTAATATACAAGTCATAAAACAAATTAAGTTGGGGTATTACAAGGAGACTCCAAGTGTGACAACTCATAAGACTTTAATGGATATTCACTCACACAAGCGATCCACCAAACTCTATCGTATGACATTCAATTAGGAAATATCTCCATGCAAGATGCTTGGGGTCTTGCACATTTTAGTAATTGCTCTAGTGGTATCATGAAGCCTTTCACCTTTGTTGGTTTTTTCCTATCAGAGGAGAGTGGGGCGCTGAATCTGTTAGCACACTGAATACTTTAGGTGATCCAAATTTAAACAAAAACGCGAAAAATTACAAATATAACCATAAACACAAAGATGCAATAGAAATAAAACTTCATTTCATTAATATCAAAGAACTAAAATATGCTTACATACGGAATGGAAATAAAATAGCTCGGGTGATGGTAGCTTATCTCTAAGAAGAGATGTGGCAGCTACATGCCTCTCAACTATGTTACAATCAGGCTTGAAGGCATATTTATTATTAAGAAACAATGGAAAACCCCAAATGTCTAAAATCCTAACCCTAGGAGATGAAAACGCCAAACTATGAGGCCCATTGGGGTAAATACATACATCAACTTCTCGGTGTCATAACTTTAGTATACGATCTCTGTTTGATGCACATGATACCTAGTTAGAAAGATCTATCTGAGCACTACAACTGTTAACAGCGAATATTGAGTTATAATCTCATATTTGCCATGAGTGATTTTCCAAAAATACATCATTTAGGGCCTCAAAACAATTCCGAAAATTCAAGACCCAAAAAACTGTCACAAATAGTAAATTGTGCTACAATTAAGGGAACTGAAAAACTAAAAGAGATAATGGTGGGGGTCCAAGTGGAATAGGCAGGTGGCCACCAATATTCACCTAGATCATTAGGATTTGATGAAGGCCCTGGCCTCATGCTTATGCTTTTAGTCGAAGCTCATGCGTGGGGTGTGTACAAGATACAAACTATTGTGGAAATGGAGGAATTGGGCTCTAGTGTTCTACATGGGGACTTTCAAGTTTCCCTCTCTTTGAGAATGAGCTCTTATTGTTTAGCTTCAAGTATACTATAATTTCATATATCTAAGAACATTTTTGTTAAATTGAGATGTAGGTTCTATTAGGACTCCACTTTATATAACAAGTATAGAGTGAAAAATGAACTATATAGTATTGGTTTAAGCAAATAATTTTATTTTTTTAACAAAAATAGTTTTATTTTGCAGTTGGTCTAGTTATCTTAGTGGAAAACCATGGTAAGCATTATTGAGGCATCTCTTATTCTCTAGTTGCTATAAATTTCTATCAGCTTACACAACAAATCAAATTTATACTCCAAATTAAAAGATTATATACATCAAATTACATGATTATATGTAATGAAATGCCAATTTCCCCTGAACTTTGAGAAGATTTCATCACATCCGTTTGAAACATTTAAAAATTGTTTTCATTTATGTGTACAATTGCCACACCTTTTCAACTTTTTAAATGGTTCCTTCACTGATTCAGATATATATAACAAAATCTATTTAGACAGTCTTGTGCTGTATAATGCACGCACGTTGATGTGTAGGTGGCAGGGCTATATTTTCTCCATAAATTTATACCTTTGCACCGAGATGTCTCACTTTATCCCTTATTATTTTAACACTCTATGAGTGAAAATAATATCCGATAAAGAAATGAATTCTACAAGATACATATAGTTATGACTTGAAACATTACCGTCACAATCTGAAGTGTTTTATACCATCACTATTTGCTTTGGCAGTTGATGCAGCCATTTAAAATGTTTTATATTTTCACTTTCTTCTTCCCATTTTAGATTTTTCATGATTAATGAGTGAACATAATATCTACGAGAGGAATTGCTACAATATAGTTATAAAAGCAGTGGTTTATAATGCGACTTTTTGAAAGTTTTTTGGTGGGTTTTTCCGGTCAAAATCCGGCAGCAGTTTATTGGAATCGCAAGTTTGATAGCTAGTTTCTGCACAATCAAAGTGTCCCAGGGGTTTTTCAGGGCGCTGAATCCAAATATGCAGTTAAAAAACCATTTTAACTACAACAAATCAAAATTTAACCTCAATTTCTTCTGCCGGATTCCGTCACCGGAATCTCAAAAAATTGCATTATAGACAACTCCAAGTATAAAATTTATATCAATCAGTAAATATTTAATCGTAAATTAATATATTCCTGCTGTAGGATTATTCATGTGTGTCAATAAAACGCTCCACCCCGTATTTGAAACAGTTGATCTGTCCATGCGAATATTTGCATGAGCTGCAAATTTAAGAACCTAATTAAGGACGAAGCCTGGCTTGTTGGCGTAGTTAATTTTTTGTTGTCTAGTTGGCGTACACGAATATTGATAGTACGTTACAATTTACCACTAATGAATTCTGTGCGCCCTCTTCAAATTTGGCACCAGAACCAAAATGTATGGAAGCCTCTATGAGGGAATGCGATGCAATGCCTTCGAATGTACACTGATGGCGAACAGAACCAATTCACCGATTAAATATTGCACTGCCAAGTTCACAATACTACTTGAGTCAATTTGATACATTGCCTACTGGTTCGTGAAATAGGAAACATAAAGCCGAACATATAGTGTGGTCCGGGAAAACCAAACCAAAATGTTCTTCCAAAATATAAATGCTGCTAGTGATAATAGCTGTATACTTTTTTTTGAAGAGAAAAAACATCCGTTCATATATTAGATATAAGCTGTTACATTTACAGAGAATGTAAACCACAATATCTGCTAAAAAAGGAAAAAGAAATCAGGGATCCGCAATTATTAGACATTTGCAGCAGAAAACAGAGCACTCCTGCTGCAAAAGCAGGGGAGCAACCAATAAAGCCTGTAATAACAGTATGTTCAATAAGAAATGGTCCAGCAACACTTCCCAAAAGTTGAAAAGTAGAACCTCAAGCAAAGGGGAAGGTTCCAGCGCCAATAATGGAGTCTTGATACAAGAATTCAAGGCGTATCAGTCCAGGTTGTAATGACCAAGCAGTTATATGAACAATTTTATAAGTTACCATGCTAAGTAAATGTGAAAACAGAAATTATTACTTTATTAATATTGAAATGTTAATTATTCAAAATTATGAATTAAGTAATATTGTAAGTAACTTTGTGAGGAAAAGTTATTTACTTCCTCTTGCTTAATTAAAAGAAACAATTGCCAGCAAAGAGGGGCAACCCTAACCACTTTTTCTTACCATAGAAATGGAAAAGAGAAAGGAGGCCTGGGCTGTTAAGGAACAGACAGGAAAAAGAAAAGAAAGACAGAAGCAAGAAGGAATGGTACTATGTCTGGTGAGGATCAGATAGTACCAGCAATGTGGTGCATAATACTGCACAGCTGATTAGCATGCATCATCTTGCGGAAGGCAGAGGCCTGCAAGTGAGCTTGGGGGAGAGAATCAAGTCTATACGACTGATCTCGTGGTTGGGAGGATAACAAGCTTTGTATGAGTTTTTCCAATTTGGAGGAAGAGGCAGAAAATTGAAGAAGACACAGTACAGGTAAGTGCAATATGGTTACAGCATTAACATAAGAATCTTTTCTTCCTCTGTAAAGGTTATTAGTTATCTGTAATGTAAGACTTTATTATTCATCTGGAAAAGAAGACCTTATTACAAATCTGTAGGTCTATGGTCTACTGTAAATGAACGAATAACATAAGGTGAACAGGTAATTCATTTATTTTCCTTAATGATTAAGACTGCTAGTTTATGCTTCAGTTCATACCGACCAGTAGACAAAACACAAAGGAAAAGAACAGATAAGGTCCAGTACTTTATTGACCATAAAACCGAGAAGAAACTACATGGTACATTTTATAACCATATAAGCATAGTTCAAATCAAATGTCAACACAGTCCTTCAGACTCGACAATACATAAGGAAGCAAACTGTGAAATATTTAGTACAGGCAACCATCATATTGTAGCATAAACAAAAGAGTTATTTTGCTAGTAATAAAGCCGAGGGATGTACTGGTCTCGCAACGCTTCCAGTGCTCACCCACGAGGGTATAAGAGACTGGTATAGCATCGCAAGACTCATCACAGATAAAATCAATGGAGTCGCCCGAAGCGGGAAATTGACTGTGACCCACATGGCAGAAGGTAAGCGACCCATACACAATCAAGAACCATGTAATATACATTGAACGATTAATTGTTTCTGAAACTCTGTTCTTAACCATGGAAAGAAATATATTCATATAAAGCGCAACACCGTGAGGAATCTTCCGGCAGAGGCGACAACGAGACAGACATATATCTATAATAATTGCCAAATCGACGGAGGCATTTCACAAGAAGAACCAACACTTCGAAAACAGAGATACATTTCTAAATGAGAACCAGAGATACATTTTTAAACCAAAAATAGAGATGTATTTTCTTTAGATACAGAAATAGAGATGTATTTTCTTTAAATACGAGAACAGAGGTACATTTCTGAGAACGAATCAGAGTATCTTCTAAACTCAAGGCAGTAACTGCTAAGACGGGGTATAAACCTCATAAGCGTACATTTAACAAGGCAAACGAACAATCACAGCCTGCGTAAATCTCAGGTTATAGCCATAATAAATATTGAAATTATAAAGAGTAGAGTCTTCATAAACAGTAGATAATAAACCGTGCAAGTCATTTAACCCCAATTGGGACTGGAGTCGAACATGATTCACATCATTGCACAATATTGCATAATGAGGGTAAAGCCGACTGGCTACGCCCCAATAACATAAATAGAAAGCTTATCCATAACATTTCCAGTAACCTCGAGGGGACTCGAATGGGTTCAGGTCATCAAACCCTGACCCAGAATATGAAACTACCAGAAATGATAAGGTAACAAAAAAAAAAGTAAAACCCTCCATGACTAGAAACTCATTGCCGAGGACTTCATAACCCGGACCAGCCAAAAGGGAGCACGATAAGACTCCTGGTAGAAAGAAAATCACATTCAGACAGCGAGCTAAGTCAAAAGGAATTGAAAGCCGTGGCTAGAAGACTCGCCTGGAATGCGCAGAGGAAACCGGAGTACGGGAAACTCCCATCGCCATACCCTCACGCTCAATACCCTGAAAATTTTACATCACAAACCGATTAGTTAGGGTATGATAAATAAAAGACAGGAAAGTAATTCAGTCTTATTGAAATAAAAGAAGAACCGCCGTTACCTTCAGGCGAGCAAGACCTCGGCCATTTTCTGCAGACAGATAGCGGCATCGACCTCAATCAAGGCAGGTCGCAACCCAGTGAAACTGATAGTATGTTCACCATGAATAAGGAGCCGAGTAGAGGAGGTCCTGGCATAATCTCAGAGGAGACCAGAGTCGATAGGCTCTGCCTCGCATTCACCATGCAAATGCCAGAATAACCCTAGACAAATTCCTTTTATCTAAGGCCAAGCCATTACCACCGTTGATCTCCAGAGTGAAATCCTGAGCGTCCATTCATGGCGTGATCCCGAGGGATTTCGGGCTGGGCTGAAGCATTTAATACCTCCAGCTACCCTGACTCCATATCCGAGAGCCGTATCAGGAAAGGCGTATAAAGAGACCAGCTGTCCCATCCGGACAGCAAGTGGATTCGTAGCAGGGTCTGGACATTCAATCTGTACGGTTAACTTTAAACCTCAGAGTCCAGGGGGCGGCGTAAGTGTCAAGGCGACATGACAACATGCCAGCTCAAGACCACCATGGATTCACATATAAAGCCACCATGTATATATATTAATTTATGAACCGTTAATGAGTCATAATAAAATTAATATGTGAACTGTTAACACGTTTATGGTAGCACATATGTTATAAAGATTAAATGAAAATATGAAGGTTTAGATCCATGGTAATTAAATTTTTTTTTTACTATGTAAGGGTAGTGACATATGGTATCAGAGCCCAGATACAACACTGTGGCCTCTAGGTAGAACAACAATGACAGACAAGGACACTGTATTAAATAACTAATAAGGGTCATTACCAATAATACTCTTGAATGTTTCTTTCTGTTGTTGAATGAAGTACAGGCTTCCAAGTACAGGCTTCCGATTTTGAAGACAGAGACATGAGGAGAGCAGATAGTACCTCACGACGACCTGTAATGGGACAGGGAATACCCGGTCCAGAGAATAACCCAGAACTGTGGGTGCAACTTGGGGAAGAAGACAGAGTTACGAATCAAGCAATCTTGGAGACGGTGCAAGAGCTGAAGAATGAGATGGCTCGACTACGGGAAGACAATGCTCGGTTAACAATGGAACAAGAAAGAATCTTAAAGAGTTTGTCTGATAAACAAAATCAATTACCAGCTAACCCCAGTGCCAAGCAGCAAAGGATGTCCGAGGAACAGAACCATCATATACCCCCCGAAGGATCAGAAGAGCAGGAGGAATGCTCTGATAATGTATTTGACCAGCAAACCTCAAAAAGACAGAAGGTAGAATTACAAGGAGAATTCCGCAAAATCAAATCACCACATTTTGATGGGGAACAGGAGGAAGCGGCTGAAGCCTGGATCATTAATATGAACAAGTATTTTCAGCTTTATAAATATGAAAACAACCTTAAGGCACGACTGGCTATTTTTCAATTACAAGGGAAGGCCACCTTATGGTGGGAAGAGGTAAAGATAGTAAAAGGGGTCACCGAGCAAAATATTACATGGGATAATTTTCAGAGATTCTTCAAGGAGCGATATTTAACGGAACGCTTCTATGATGAGAAGGCAAGGGAGTTCCATGATTTGCGATTAGGACAGCAGACTATGGACGAATTTATCACTCGCTTTACATCCTTACTTCGTTACGTACCATACATAAGGGAAGAAAAGGCAAAGGTCCAGCGATTCGTTAGCAGTTTGCCAGCGTATATGCGAGAGAGGATTGAATTTGACAATCCAAAATCGATGGATGAGGTAATCCGCAAAGCTAGAATTTGTTATCAGCAAAGTAAACAGAAAGGGGAAACTGCTAACAGAAAATGGAATGAGAAGAGAGGGTTCAAGACAGTGGGAAACAACAAAGGGAATCGCAGCAATGGCAGTAAGGGAAATGGCAAAGGAGCAAACAGCAGATTTGCACCAAGAACTACATCTAAGTTCAGAACTACTAATGAGTCCAAGGTCAGCGAACAGCAATCAAGGTTGGACAGTGAGAGTACAGCAAGACCCCCGGTGCAGTGCTGGGGTTGTGGGGGACCTCATTACATTAAAAACTATCCACAGCGAAAAGGAGCTGAACAATTATCTCAAATTCATGAAGCTTCAACCGTGGGCGAGGTTGGTCGCAGTATACCCAGAATTAACGCGGCTCTGGAAGATCGTCAGGCGGAATACCAGCCAACCATGGTTGAGTTCGAAGGTAAAATTTCAAACCTTACCATATCTGTTTTAATTGACCCTAGGGCTACATTAAGCTATGTGAGCCCTAAGATAGTGGAACATTGTAGTTTACAACCTGTTAAATTTAAAAATCCTTGGCTAGTGCAACTAGCTACCGGAGCCAAGCGGCGGGTAACAACCAAAATCAACGATTGTTCATTTATCATAGCAGACCAGCCAGTGACAGCTGATCTGAATGTACTCCCTCTCGGATCCTATGATATCCTAATCGGCATGGACTGGTTAGAAAAACACTGGTCATTAGTAGATTGCAAAACTAAAATTATTTATTACAGAGATCAGCAAGGAAACAGGAAAGAACTGCAAGGCATTAAGCAACCAGTGCAAGTTAGCCCGATAACTGCCAACCAACTGATGAAGTGCATACGGAAGGGGTGTCAAGTTTACGCCATCCAGGTGGGATATGCGAACTCCGAGGATAAATCAGCTTCTTTGAACAGCATTCCTATAATATATGAATTTACAGATGTATTTCCAGAGGAAATTCCTAGACTACCGCCGCGAAGGAATATAGATTTTACCATTGAACTGATACCCGGAGCTGCCTCAATATCCCGAGCACCCTACAGAATGAGTACTCCGGAGCTGACAGAACTGAAAATGCAGTTGCAAGAGTTACTAGACAAGGAGTACATTCGCCCTAGTGTATCCCCATGGGGAGCTCCAGTTTTATTTGTCAAGAAAAAGGATGGTACTCTTCGGGTGTGTATCGATTACAGACAATTGAATAAGTTAACCATCAAAAATAAGTATCCCTTACCCCGGATCGATGAATTGTTCGATCAAGTGAAAGCCGCAACAGTGTTCTCCAAGATCGATTTGCGATCAGGATATCATCAAATCCGAATTAAGGATGAGGACATCGCTAAGACGGCCTTTAGAACAAGGTGTGGACATTACGAATTTGTGGTTTTGCCGTTTGGGCTAACCAATGCCCCTGCAACTTTTATGTGTTTAATGAACAGCATTTTTCACCCATACTTGGATCGATTTGTGCTAATATTCATTGATGACATATTAATATATTCACGCACAATCGAAGAACATCATGAACATCTCCGAATGGTATTACAGACCCTTCGAGAACATCAGTTGTACGCAAAATTTAGTAAGTGTGACTTCTTTAAAGAGGAAATCCAATATTTGGGTCACGTGATCACAAAGGATGGAATTTCTGTAGATCCGGAAAAGATAAAGGCTATAATGGACTGGCCCGTGCCAAAAGATGTAGCGGATGTCCGATCTTTCATGGGATTGGCTGGGTATTACAGGAGATTCGTGGAAGGCTTCTCAAAAGTAGCCTTTCCCATCACCTCATTACAGAAGAAAGGAAGGACATTCCATTGGACCCCAAATTGCCAGAAAAGTTTTGAGCAACTGAAACATCTGCTTACTACAGCACCAATTTTGAGTATAGCAGATCCTCATAAGGATTATGTGGTCTGCACAGATGCAAGTAAGGAAGGGTTGGGAGGAGTTTTAATGCAAGAAGGCAGGGTAATTGCTTACGAATCCCGTAAGTTAAAAGAACATGAACAGAGATATTCCGCTTATGACTTGGAACTGGCTGCTGTTATACATGCTCTGAAGATGTGGCGGCATTATCTTATGGGCAGGAAATTTTTACTGCTCACCGACCACCATAGTTTGACCAGCTATTTCAGCCAGCCTACTTTAAACGCTAGGCAAGCATGGTGGATGGATTTTTTTAAGTGGTTTCGACTTCGATATAAAACATTTGCAAGGGAAAGCAAATAGAGTAGCAGACGCTTTAAGCAGGAAAGTACAAAGTCTGTATGAAGTTTCCATTATTGGGTGGAAAAACCCCTTTCTGGACATAATAAAGGAAATTTCAGACCAGAATATAGAATATCAGCAGTTAAAGCAGCAAATACAACAATCTACTGGAAAGGACAGCCAACAAGAATATACGATAGATGATGCGGGAATTGTCTACTTCAAGCAAAGAATATACGTGCCCAATCAAAACAAAGTCAAAAATCTGATTATGGACGAGTTCCACATCAGCCATTATGCTGGTCACCCGAGTTATCAAAAAATGATGACAGCAATCCGGAAAGAATATTTCTGGCCAGGAATGAAGAAGGATATTGTAGAATACTTGACACGGTGCTTGGAATGTCAGCAAATTAAAGCTGAACATCAGCATCCAGCAGGACTGTTACAACCCTTGCCCATTCCGGAATGGAAGTGGGAAATCATCTCCATGGATTTTATTACGGGATTACCTAGAACAAAGAAAAACAACGATTCCATTATGGTAGTAGTGGACAAATTGAGTAAGGCTGCACATTTTATACCAGTGCAATCTACTTACAGAGCTGCACAAATCGCTCACGTTTTTATGCAAAATGTGTTCAGATTGCATGGCCTTCCAAAAACAATAATTTCTTATCGGGATGTGAAATTCACATCAGTTTTTTGGAAGACACTGTTTACGGAATTAGGTACTCAGCTAAATTTTAGCACAGCGTACCATCCGCAAATTGATGGACAGACGGAACGAATAAACCAAGTAGTTGAAGACATGCTAAGGGCCTACGTCATGCAACAACCCACACGATGGGAGGAATATTTACATTTGGTGGAATTTGCGTATAACAATGGTTATCACACTTCAACGCAAATGAGTCCATTTGAGGTTATGTATGGCCGAAAATGCCGTACACCCTCCAACTGGGGAGGACCTGAAGATAAATTAAGTCTAGGACCTAACATGCTTAAAGAGATGGAGGACATGGTAAAGAGAGTACGAGTTAATCTGAAGACGGCTCAGGATAGACAAAAGAATTTCGCTGATCGGAAAAGGAGATTTAAGGAATATCAGGTTGGAGACCATGTGTATGTTCGAATTCAGGCCAAAAGAAGTACCTTGCAGTGGGATGGTTGCGCTAAATTGGCGCCTAGATATTGTGGACCCTTTCAGATACTAGCAAGGGTCGGACCAGTAGCATACCAGCTGGCCTTGCCAAGTAACATCCGGGTCCATAATGTGTTCCATGTTTCAGTCCTAAAGAAGTATGTGTATGACCCTAAGCATGTAATCCGATGGCAGGATATACAGGTGGGGTTATTATTATAATAAAGATTTAACAAGAATCCTATTTGAAAGAAAAACTAATTCAGAATGTGTGTATTGCAGGTCGAACCGGAAGGAGAAGTACTGGTCGAGCCGCTGAGCATTCTCGACCAGAGAGAAGTGCAGCTGCGGAAACGAGTTATTACCCAAGTTAAGGTACAATGGCGGCATTTTGGGCCCGAGGAGGCCATTTGGGAAGACCAGGAACTGATGAGGAAAACCTATCCATACCTGTTTGCGACTGTAAGACACCGAGACGGTGTCCAATCTCAGGGGGAGGAGATGTAATGACCAAGCAGTTATATGAACAATTTTATAAGTTACCATGCTAGGTAAATGTGAAAACATAAATTATTACTTTATTAATATTGAAATGTTAATTATTCAAAATTATGAATTAGGTAATATTGTAAGTAACTTTGTGAGGAAAAGTTATTTACTTCCTCTTGCTTAATTAAAAGAAACAGTTGCCAGCAAAGAGGGGCAACCCTAACCACTTTTTCTTACCATAGAAATGGAAAAGAGAAAGGAGGCCTGGGCTGTTAAGGAACAGACAGGAAAAAGAAAAGAAAGACAGAAGCAAGAAGGAATGGTACTATGTCTAGTGAGGATCAGATAGTACCAGCACTGTGGTGCATAATACTGCACAGCTGATTAGCATGCATCATCTTGCGGAAGGCAGAGGCCTGCAAGTGAGCTTGGGGGAGAGAATCAAGTCTATACGACTGATCTTGTGGTTGGGAGGATAACAAGCTTTGTATGAGTTTTTCCAATTTGGAGGAAGAGGCAGAAAATTGAAGAAGACACAGTACAGGTAAGTGCAATATGGTTACAGCATTAACATAAGAATCTTTTCTTCCTCTGTAAAGGTTATTAGTTATCTGTAATGTAAGACTTTATTATTCATCTGGAAAAGAAGACCTTATTACAAATCTGTAGGTCTATGGTCTACTGTAAATGAACGAATAACATAAGGTGAACAGGTAATTCATTTATTTTCCTTAATGATTAAGACTGCTAGTTTATGCTTCAGTTCATACCGACCAGTAGACAAAACGCAAAGGAAAAGAACAGATAAGGTCCAGTACTTTATTGACCATAAAACCGAGAAGAAACTACATGGTACATTTTATAACCATATAAGCATAGTTCAAATCAAATGTCAACACAGTCCTTCAGACTCGACAATACATAGGGAAGCAAACTGTGAAATATTTAGTACAGGCAACCATCATATTGTAGCATAAACAAAAGAGTTATTTTGCTAGTAATAAAGCCGAGGGATGTACTGGTCTCGCAACGCTTCCAGTGCTCACCCACGAGGGTATAAGAGACTGGTATAGCATCGCAAGACTCATCACAGATAAAATCAATGGAGTCGCCCGAAGCGGGAAATTGACTGTGACCCACATGGCAGAAGGTAAGCGACCCATACACAATCAAGAACCATGTAATATATATTGAATGATTAATTGTTTCTGAAACTCTGTTCTTAACCATGGAAAGAAATATATTCATATAAAGCGCAACACCGTGAGGAACCTTCCGGCAGAGGCGACAACGAGACAGACATATATCTATAATAATTGCCAAATCGACGGAGGCATTCCACAAGAAGAACCAACACTTCGAAAACAGAGATACATTTCTAAATGAGAACCAGAGATACATTTTTAAACCAGAAATAGAGATGTATTTTCTTTAGATACAGAAATAGAGATGTATTTTCTTTAAATACGAGAACAGAGGTACATTTCTGAGAACGAATCAGAGTATCTTCTAAACTCAAGGCAGTAACTGCTAAGACAGGGTATAAACCTAATAAGCGTACATTTAACAAGGCAAACGAACAATCACAGCCTGCGTAAATCTCAGGTTATAGCCATAATAAATATTGAAATTATAAAGAGTAGAGTCTTCATAAACAATAGATAATAAACCGTGCAAGTCATTTAACCCCAATCGGGACTGGAGTCGAACATGATTCACATCATTGCACAATATTGCATAATGAGGGTAAAGCCGACTGGCTACGCCCCAATAACATAAATAGAAAGCTTATCCATAACATTTCCAGTAACCTCGAGGGGACTCGAATGGGTTCAGGTCATCAAACCCTGACCCAGAATATGAAACTACCAGAAATGATAATGTAACAAAAAAAAAGTAAAACCCTCCATGACCAGAAACTCATTGCCGAGGACTTCATAACCCGGACCAGCCAAAAGGGAGCACGATAAGACTCCTGGTAGAAAGAAAATCACATTCAGACAGCGAGCTAAGTCAAAAGGAATTGAAAGCCGTGGCTAGAAGACTCACCTGGAACGCGCAGAGGAAACCGGCGTACGGGAAACTCCCATCGCCATACCCTCACGCTCAATACCCTGAAAATTTTACATCACAAACCGATTAGTTAGGGTATGATAAATAAAAGACAGGAAAGTAATTCATTCTTATTGAAATAAAAGAAGAACCATCATTACCTTCAGGCGACCAAGACCTCGGCCATTTTCTACAAACAGATAGCGGCATCGACCTCAATCAAGGCAGGTCGCAACCCAGTGAAACTGATAGTATGTTCACCATGAATAAGGAGCCGAGTAGAGGAGGTCCTGGCATAATCTCAGAGGAGACCAGAGTCGATAGGATTTTCCTCGCATTCACCATGCAAATGCCAGAATAACCCTAGACAAATTCCTTTTATCTAAGGCCAAGCCATTACCACCGTTGATCTCCAGAGTGAAATCCTGAGCGTCCATTCATGGCGTGATCCCGAGGGATTTCGGGCTGGGCTGAAGCATTTAATACCTCCAGCTACCCTGACTCCATATCCGAGAACCGTATCAGGAAAGGCGTATAAAGAGACCAGCTGTCCCATCCGGACAGTAAGTGGATTCGTAGCAGGGTCTGGACATTCAATCCGCGCGGTTAACTTTAAACCTCAGAGTCCAGGGGGCGGCGTAAGTGTCAAGGCGACATGAAAACATGCCAGCTCAAGACCACCATGGATTCACATATAAAGCCACCATGTATATATATTAATTTATGAATCGTTAATGAGTCATAATAAAATTAATATGTGAACTGTTAACACGTTTATGGTAGCACATATGTTATAAAGATTAAATGAAAATATGAAGGTTTAGATCCATGGTAATTAAATTTTTTTTTTACTATGTAAGGGTAGTGACATAGGTTGAGCAAGCATACCACGCTGCGAGAACCAATCAGCTTGGAAATTCTGCTCCTTGTAAATATGTAAAAAAGTGATGGAGAGAAAACAAGTCGATATAGTGGTGATCTGGTCCAACTAATGGCAAAGTGACAGGACTGCCAGGAAAGGATTTCCCCATAGGTCAATGAAGAGTCGCATTCAAATCTCCAGTAACCAAGATCTCCTCCACTGGAAGCCACAATGCACATCTGAAAGTATCTGAAAGCATCCCATAATGCTAGCACTTCAGACCGATAAAAGTGATAATACCTGTGCATCCAACCCACCACTAAGAATCATGTATTTCACCTGCATAGCGACACCTTGAATTGATCGTTGAAGTTGTATTCGAATCGAGCATTGAAACGGTAAATTGGTAACGCATACGATGTATTGAAACGATTTGTGTTGCCACCCAGCGTGTAGGCCGTCCAAGCAATTTTTCACTTTTAAAGAATCAAAATGTTGAAACCCGATTTCAAAATAAGTGTACAGGCAGTTTTGTCACAGTTGGTGATTTACTGGGCGCATCGTGTCTTTCTCCCTGCTCCTCTTATCAAAAAAATGAACACTTTTGCAGCAAATTTTTTTTGGGGAGGGAAATCATACCAATCAAAATTTCACTTGGTTAAGATGAATTCAATCGCAAAGTCGAAAAAATCAGGAGGGTGGGGCTTGCTGGACAAGTGGTGGATTGGAAATGCCCTCCTTTGCAAAACTCTCCTCAAGGGT
Source organism: Pinus taeda (assembly GCA_000404065.3). Lineage (NCBI taxonomy): Eukaryota > Viridiplantae > Streptophyta > Pinopsida > Pinales > Pinaceae > Pinus > Pinus taeda. The sequence goes on along the minus strand of APFE030273139.1, from coordinate 24,584 downwards.
ATTTATGGCAATGGACCTTGGAGCTTGTTTATCAACAGGAAATATCTAAAGGGTAAAAGTATTGAATTCTGGTATAGAAGGAACTCTCTGGGGATCAAAAGAGGTTCCGCCATCTAGCTCAGTCTTCGTAAAAACCAGTCTTTCATTATGGGAAACTTTCGGTGGAAGATTTATTCCAGATCAAATATTTTCATTGGCTTTGATTTTATTAAAGATGGAATGTCATCCCCTCTGCCACCAGCTCTGGTTTCTTACTTTCACACGAGAGGCATCTTTTCATGGGACAAATTGATAAAATCCTGGTCTAACACATCTCCGGTTTGGAAGGAAGAAGCGGATCTTTTACTGCCCCCACAATTTCGGCCATTGTGGAATTTTGTTCATCATAATTTACAGGGACTGGCTATACGACACTCGGGAACAAAAGATGTACTGGCCTGGAATCTGCCTCGTGCTCCATCACCTGTTCATGTAAAGGACTTATATGTTGCTCTTTCCATAAAGCCTGTACACTCTTACCAACAGATTTTCCCATTCTCTCTTTGGAAAGTTGCATGTCCTCTCAAGATGATTCTCTTTTCATGGCTCCTTTTCCAGAACAGAAATCTCACGTGGGAGGTGCTACAGAAGAAAGGATGGCAGGGTTCGGGTGGCTGCGCTTTGTGTTTAACAGCAGAAGAGACAAACTTCCATTTGTTCTTTCAATGTCAAGCTTCACAACAAATCTGGTATGAACTCTCCTTCTCCTTGGATTTTCGTTACCTTGGTTTTTCCTCTGTACAGGACAGATTTTTCTGGTTGTGTGCTCAAACGGATTTTTCTGGTGGTGTTCTCAGACAGACACTCGACGCACAATGTTTATCTTGGTGTGTTGGTCCATATGGAAGTGGAGGAATGAATCCATCTTTAGCAGCTCCCGGAGGCCTATATTGTCTATCATGCTCAGCATCAAGGCATACCTTGACTTTCTGGGCTAACAGGTTTCCCTTTTCATTATTATGCCCTGCTTTCTGGAATATTTTTTATCATCCAGCTTCAATGTAATGTATATGAACCTCTCTGCCTTTATGGAACCGTTCTACAGCTTGCTATGTTTTGCATTGATATGAATTGATCTTAACTTTGTTAGTATTTTGGGTTTACAATATTATAAACCACTATATGTAAATTTATATTTTTCATCAATATAAAAAATATGATTTTTCTTTTGAAAAAAAAAAATAGTTGACAAAAATTTGTCTTACAAAATAGTATCTCAATTTGATATTTTAGTTTTGGGATTTTATAAGAGTTTCATTATTATGTTGAAATTTTAGAGATAATATATCATGTAGGTTAGGTTATTTGTTTTATATTTTGGAGGGTTTTTTTCCATATTTTGTGGTTTAATTGGGAATTTGTTTTTATAAGATTATTAATGTGGGTTGTAAACTCCTCATAACTTAAGTGCTTTAAGTTTTTGGAAGTGTAAAATTTATATATATAATTAAATCTATTTAAATACAAAATTAAGGATTTGATAAAATATAATTAAGACCAAAAACTCCAAAACATATTAAAACTCATTTAAAAAAAAAACTACAAAATTTAATCAAAATCCATTTTAAAAACTAACAAAAAAAAAACTCAAACTTACTAAAAACCCGTTATTAGTAAAATCCATTTTAAAAACTAACAAAAAAAAATTCCAAACTTACTAAAAACCCGTTATTAGAAAAACAAAAAATGACGACTTTGGACGATGGCGACGTTGATACATTGATCTAGGCTTCCCTGAAAATTATGAATATATAAATAAATGATATCGTTTAAGGTTTAATATTTTTCTTTTATGTTTATTTTCAGATGTGTTTATAATATTAATTATCAATTTTTTTTGGTTTATTATTAATGTTAAGGTTTAATATTTTGTTTTTGAGTTTATTTTCCCTTGATTTATAATGCTAAATTTTTGAGTTTATTTCCCTCGAGATAATAGTAGTTCTTCGTATTTGTAGTATGACTGTTTTTAACTTTGTGTTCATAATATTCCATTAATGTTAGGTTTTTAATATTAGAGTATATAATATTAGGTTTTTTAAATATTATAATATTATTGCGTGATTTGTATATAATCTTGGTTTCAAATATTATCAAAGTTTATATATTAATTTTAAGGATATAATATTAGTTTTAGGATTTATAAGGTTGATTTTTATAATATTAATGCTTAATAATTTGATTTAATATTAAATTTTAATATTGTTTGTTGAAACGATTTATAAATTTATCATTATGTATAAATTATGTATAAAGATACTCATAATTATATTAATATGTTAATAAATGTATATTAATTATTAAGATAATTGTGAGAGATAAATAAGTTTTATTAGTAATAATCTTCTACTATTATTATATTATATTAATTTTTTATTATTAAATATATCAATGTATATGATTACATAGTTATTAATAAGTATTTTCCATGAGCGATATCCCGCGTGGACGGGATGGCACCATATTGGCCCTCCCCACCCGGGATCAACCCACCAAACATGTTGCGTTGGCGTCTATGACACAGCGATTGATTGTATTCTTTGACCGATGGATGTAATATATTGTGAATATTGTATATATTAAAGTTAATATAATACTTCTTCTAAAGATCTTACTCCTCATTAAGAAAAAAATAGTTATTAATAAGTACAAATTATCAATCTTTAAAAATTACATTAATACTATATATTTAATAATTATTAATATAATTTATAAATATCTATTTAAATATATCAAACCACATTAATACATTAACATTATATATTCTAATAATTATTAAAATAATTTTAAATACTTATCTAATTATATCAACGACGATTTATATTAATAAATAAACTTTACTAATTATATTTTAATTAACAACCTAACCTTAAAAAAAAAAATTGCTAACCCTACAAATAATGGTACCCAAAATATTTTCATATGCTTCCGGAATTGAGTTTATCAACGGTCTTGACGAAAATTTAGGATCATGAATTTTAGATTCGTTAGACGATGGCGACGTTGATAAATTATGAATGTATAAATAAATGATATCTCTATACGTTTCTGGTTGGTGGCCGCAATTACAATTCAGAAGAGCTTGTCTCGCCGTGTGATGACAAGAATGTCAAATCATGCTACACCAACTACAACCACGACCTCACTATTTGTTGGCTTATCTTCTAGAAAAAACAAACTCGATGGGGAGAAAAGCCAAACTTTATATCGTAGTTATCAAATTCGAATACGCATTCGAATTTGATTCGATACGGGAAAAATTGACTTTTTAAAATTCAATTCCGAAAATATTTGGAAATATAGATTTTATAAATTTTAATTATTTACGAAATAAATTTATATTTTTTCTTTTTATTTATTTGAGCTAATTATTTATAAACTAAAATAATTGATACTATAAATATATTTTAATATTATATAATTTTAAAAAAAATCATAAATTTTATTATTTTTAGAAAAGAGTAATTACATCAAATCATGCATTTTAATCTCTTTTAAAAATGAAAAATAGTTTCATTATTAATTAATAATTAAAATCTAAATTCATGCTTATAGATTTAGCGGTTCCAAGTGGATCTAGTTGAAAGCACACTTTCAAAAGTTGATTTTGTTTTTGGAAAAGATTCTAAATCATATATCTTACAAATATTTATAAATAAGAAATTATTAATCTTTGTTGTAATTTATTATTTTATAATTATAAACTTACTGTTTTCTACCATATTTCAATTGACCACTGATTGTTTTTCTTAAAATGCAAATTTTCTATTACACATTTACTATTATATACATTTAATATAGAAATTTCCATTTTATATAGCAATTATATATCTTACAAATATTTATAAATAAGAATTTGTTGACCTTTGTTACATGAATTTATTAGTTTAGTAACTATAAACTTACTATTTTCTACCATATTTCAAGATGACACTAATGGTTTTTCACAACCGAAAATTTTCTAATATGCAATTTACTGTTCATATACGTTTTAATATAGAAATTTCCATTTTATATAGAAACTATATATCTTACAGAGATTTATATATAGGAATTTAATAATCTTTGTTACATGAATTTATTATTTTAGTTACTACAAAGTTACTATTTTCTCCCCTATTTTAATATGGAACTGATTGTTTTTTATAAATACAATTTTTCTAATAGACAATTTACTCTTAATATACTTTTTAATACAAAATTTTCGATTTTTTAAATATTAAATTTTTATTTGAGAAAAACTTTACAAAATTAAACCACAATTATAAATTTAATATAATATTTTTTTAAAATATTTAAATTTTATATTTACAATTATTTTTTTTAATCAAATTTCATAATTTTTCATATACAATTAACCAGTTATAAACTTTTTAAATATATCAAATTTATATTTTTTTATGCCAAAAATAACATTATTAAATTTGTTATTCACATGAAAGCGTACCGAATTCGAATTAACAAATTTTCACTCGAACCGAACCGAATAGCCGTATTTCCGAATTTTCATGGCCAATACGGCCGAACTTGGTAACTATGCTTTATATCTCTCAATTTTTACAGCCTTGTTCTGAGAAGGCCCAATTTTACCTTCCCAAAGAAAATTGTTCGAGTAAGGGTTAAATTGAATTTTAGTGGATTCAGTGCTATTAATAATGGTTGGTTATCTAAATTTTTAAAATTCGATTGTTTTTTACATGTCAGAAAATTTCAAAATTTTTGCATTTAGGATAGCTATTTTTAGTTGTTATCAGTTAATTTATGTTGATTCATCATTTTTATTTAAGGAAAATTATGCCGCTGAAATAACTCATTGTATTCTATAAGGGATAGACTTTCACTCCTGCTAAATACTTTTGAGTATTAGCAATTAACCTATTTCTTTAAATCCTTAAAAAAAACTGTCACTAAACAAAAACAATTTTAAAACATACTCCACTCCAAAAAAACCTTATAACTGGGATTTTCTTCCCATTTAATTTTAGCAAGATTTTCTATCATGACAAAATTTACGTGGCATGTTTAACTACGCGAATTTTCACAGTCGCCAACGTACACCTTATGTATTTGGAAAGTCTTACTCCGTTACGTTTCAATTTACGAGGCTGTCCGAATCAAACCGATCCATTCAGAGCGTTTTGGCATCTAGGCCTTTTGACCGACGTATTTCTTTGAATAGAATAGAATCAGAAGAGGGCCAAGAGCCATGATGCTATAAGAAGTGACAGACAGGACGCAGAACCATGAGCCTTAGCGTCCTCTCTACGCCATTATTATTCCTTCTGTCCACGGCCTCAGCGTTGGGTGGTTCATTTCTCGGTAACAATGATTTCCAAGGTTCACCCAGACATGCCAGACTTCGCAGCGTGTGTTGGAATCGACAATAAGTTCTGCAAGGACTCCGCCATGGCATTGACTGTTTGGAAGAAATCTCTGGTGTTCAGTTGCAGCGGCTTCACTGTGTACGATGCGAGCGGGAATCTCGTCTTTAGAGTGGACAACTATTGTTCCGATCCCAAGAACGAAATCCTTCTCATGGACGATAGAGGAATGGCCCTCCTTACAATTCGTCGCAAGGTATAACATATCTCTCTATTGTCCTTACAATATCCTTTGCTCTTCCTGTAACAAAGTATAATTGAATCTATGCAGCTTTCGAAATGGCAATGAATTGTTTTATTGTATGTGAAACAGAGGCTGAGTCTGCATAACGAATGGCAAGGTTTCTTGGGAGAATTCCAGGACGCCCAGAAGCCACTGTTTGTCATGAGAAGGGCGCCTTCTCTGCTACTTCCCACAAATAATTTGGGAGAAGTGTACCTGGGTGCTTTCGATAAAAGCAAGCAGAAGCAGCAGTCTGACTACCATATCGAAGGATGTTATACCAAACGTTCCTTCACCATTTTCAACAGCTCTGGAAACGTAGTTGCAGAGGTCTGTTTTACCCAAATCCTTGTCCCCAGGTCCTGTATATCCAAACTATTTTGCAGTGTGTTAATTGAAGGCTATGACAATACTTGTGACTTTGCAGGGTAAGCCAAAGCAGGTGAGATCTGATCAGATAAAGCTTGGAGGAGATGTTTTTAATCTGTCAGTGCAGCCTGGCTACGACCAGGCTTTTGTTATGGGATTGATTATCATTTTAGATCAGATCATGCCCTCTGATTGATCTGACGTTGTCAATTCCATGGATCACCAGAGCCGAGGATCGTATTTTAGTTTTTCCTCCTTTCTTGGCATTAAAACTTGCCAAATTGCATGGAAGAGGAATGTGCTTTAGGTTTTCCTCTCTCCACATTGGAATTGCCAAACTCCAATGAGGCAGTACTGAAGGAGATGCCCACGATTCTCACATGCCAAATATTGAAGAGCATGCGAGCCATGCTCCTGGTGGTTCCTGCATGTGTATAGTAAGTTTTGATAGAATGATTGTATAGTGATTTTTGATCAAAATATACTTTTGCATATGTTGTTTTGCCCAGAAAGTGCAGTAAACTAGCTCATTCACACCTCGGACAAGGATCCGTTCCCCTTAGCCGTTAGCCTCTAGCATTTTTAGAAAAGCATAACTCTGCTTGTCCAAAAAAAAAAAAATGCCATTCGTTCAAATCTCCCAATAGCAAATTCTAATCCCGAATTTAAGAAAATGAGTACGGAAGAAGTTCTTATAGAAAATTATAATCGCAAATTTAGAGAAATAAGGAGCACGGGGTGATGTAAATTGTCTCTTTTACAGTTCAAAATGTTTACATGGACACTGATTCCGTGTAATTATTGTTTTGACAAATTTATAACTCAATTTTTATGTAATGACTGTTTTTCAAATTATAATTTTCCTATCCAATTAAAAATGTATAAACAAAACTATAAATTAATCTATTTTACAGTGATGAATGGATAAGTATATCACTTCATTTACTATGAGTTTTTCTTAGAACTTCCTCTAGATTACTACAATCCGTTGCCTATGACCAAAACAATTTTCAAACCATATGCATACTTAATCAAATTTTCATGTCAAATTTTGCAAAATCACTATTCGGTTGAATATTGACTATAACTTTGTGTCAAACTATATGCATACTTCAATTTTCGAACCATGTGCATACTTAATCACATTTTCAAGTCAAATTTTGCAAAAACACCATTCGGTCGAATATTGACTACAATTTTGTTTCAAACTATATATGCGTACTTCATCAATTTTTCAAGTCAAATTTTATAAAATGACAATTTGGCTGAATATTGACTACAACTTTGTTTTAAACTATATGCATACTTATTTATATTTTCACCTGTAATGAACTAGGACCAAAGGGCGATCCACATAGATAGGGTGTTCTTTTCTATTTTCTAGTATAGAAGATTAACCTTGCAGATGTGTGTTCCATTTTCTAGGTTTTATATGCAGAACCAGCGAAGTAAGCAGACTCTATGGTTTCAGATCCTATAGCAACAGAGCGAGTAGCAAAATGGCCCGTAATGCTGCCTCACCCCTATTCCTCTAAGAATCCATAGCTCTTGCGCGCACAGTTTCACCTTGCGTGGGGACAGTCGGATGCGGGTATCTGTCCTTCTATCGACCCACCAGTCCCAGTGCCAGCCTGTTTCCCCGCCAAGTCAAATTTGGGAAAATGAGTATTTGGTTGAATATGGATTATAACTTTCTTGAATGGTTATCTGAATTGTAATTTTTCTTTATTTAAATTTTTACTAAATAAATTTTATTTTTAAATACAGTACACTATATAAATTAAATAGTTTTTAAATTAAATAATTATTAAATACAGATAGATATAATAATTAGCATAAAAAACTTCATAATACATGTCATTTGTTAAAATTAAAAATTATAGAACTAATTAAGTTATAATTTTTTTTAATTATTATTGTTATTAATGTATAAGTTAAATATATATAAATTTTAAATAATATAGAAGTAGAGTTACTCCTCTTTTACCAAGAAAATATTTAATTTGTAAATAATAGGATTTGTTCCAATACTATGGCTTATCAATAACACATATCCAAAAAGCCATAACTCATTTGATATATGATCTTTTTTTCAATTAATCAATTCAATTAAAAGATAAAAAAATGTCATAACTACATTATAAAGAAATCTCAACTTTTACTTTTACTAAACTACTAAGAATATTTTAGAATATTCCATAGAAATTAAATTGTAATTTAATTAAAATAGACAAAATCTATTTCAATAAAACATACCTATTAATCTAAGAATTGATTTAACTTCAAGAAAAATAATTTTGAATATTTTAAATTTTAAATATTTTTAAAGTTAATCATATATTTAAAAAAGTATAATAAAAATTAACAGTTAATATAAATAATATAATAAAAAATAAAAATAAAATTTAAAAAACCAAAACTTAAAACAAGTAAAATATGTTATCTAATATGGTATAGTTTAATTATTAAATTTTGAACATAAAATTCTTAAAAATGATGTAATTTTTATATTGTTTAGAATACATCTATGTTAATACATTGAAAAAAATTATGTTGTGCAAAGCATATACCTCAAACATGAAATTCTAACAAATTTATATGAAAATGGCAAAAAAAAAAAAAAGGTACACTCATCTATTTTAGATGGTTTTTGGTGGTTATTTTTATAGTTATCATGCTATACAATTGTACCTCGTATTACAATTTTTGCAGCAATATGCAGATACAATTTATTGTATTTTTCTGTGTGTCTAAATTGCATTTTTCTGTAATATATTTATTTCTCTAAAAATTATACATACTACAAAGATTTTTAAAAAAAATACATGTTATATGTTTTCAATGTAAAATATTTGTGGAAAATCCCAAACATAAGAACCATTAAAGTATGCTATTTGAAAAAATACATTTTTAAATTTTCTAAGTGTAAAATAGTTGTGGAAAAAGCCCAAGTTATATCATTACTAATAAAACTTAGTCCACAATGTTAAGATCTTACATACAACGGACTGCGAGCCGAGACCTTGCCCCTGCTAATGGCAATTCCGAAGACCACAGCAACTGATCAAAAATGGATGGAAATCGCCCCTCCATGCAGGGTAAGCCTTGGAAGATGGCGACCCTTTGAAAAAACGTTGCTCCCAATTGCAGAAGAGCGGATTCTCAACAATGGCGAGCTCACGAAGCCGGAGTCGTTTTCCATGGATATTTTTCAGGATGCCCTCAGCAAAGTTTTGGCGCCCTTCTATCCGATTGCAGGAAGACTCGGAAAGGATGCGCATGGGCGTCTGCAATTTAATAGTAACGGTGAGGGAGAAGAAAATCATACCTACCCTCTGCTCATTGTTCAGTGGATCAGCAGACTACATCACTTCTCCATTTCTTTTGGCCATGAGGTTCCGGGGGTTTTAGCAGCGGCAAATCTGAAGCACGACTGCTTAAAGCCTGTTTCCGAGGGGAAATGCGAAGAGAAAATAACGTGCCATACCCAGAATGCATGGTGCAAAGGCACGGGGGAAAGGAGAGAAGAAATCTGGGACGCGACAGGGTTGGGATCTGAAGGTCCTTACACTGTTTCGGTCGGCGCAATCAAAGAAGAGGGATTGCATGATGCAGATCTGCTCCCTCTCTCCATGGCATGGCCTAAACATTGCAGATCCCGCCTTGATCTAATCGATCTAGCCTCCATTCGAGAATAGCTAGCACCCAGACAGCAGACCAGTGGCAATGAGCATAGATCGAGCAGAGGGTCTGAAGAATTAGACATGCAAATGGAAGATCGACCCAATACAAGGTCAGATCTGGATATGCATCAAGAGATGGGAGACCCAAAATACTCTGGCCCTGTGTTGCTCCAGAAATTTCTTGAAAATTCCTCTGCCCCCTTTCAGATTCAAATCGCACAGATGTCCGGCAAGACCATCTGCAATGGGTATACCCTTCAGATCTGGTGCAGAACCTCAAAGTAAATCTGGAACACCGACTTGGGATCCCCTCTGCCCTAAAGAGACTTATCTTCCAAGGTAAACAACTCGATGATCCTCTTCCTCTCTCTTTTTACAGCATAAAAAACAATAGCTCTTTAGTGTTTTCCCTTCGTTTGAGAGGTGGAGCTGCAGGTCAATCCTCTTCTGCTCCTCCTTACTCCTACAAAGCTGCAGTCCGCTGTGAGATACCCATTTCCCCTGAACCTCCCAAACCCAAGCCTTTTTTGGTTGATAAGTTGGAGGAGGTTCCCTCTATTGAGATCTCCCACTCTAACCTTGCAGACGACATCCAAAAATTCGCTAAAAGGGCCATCATCTGTAGATTCAATGGGCTCTGGCCTCGCTCAAAGGATCTTTATGACTGGATCAATGATAATTGGACTCACCACTGCAAGGTTTACTTCTGCGCAAAGGGATATTTTATAGTTCTGTTCGACAATCCTAAGCACTACGAAAAGGCCTTAGAAGAAGGCCCTTGGTTCATGGGTTCAACAGGACTCTTCTTAACTCCATGGTTCCCAGATTTTGACCCAGCTTCTGCAGTCATCACTAAAGCCCCTGTCTGGATCAGACTTCGAAATTTTCCAGTACACCTGTGGCACACAGCAGTATACAGGCAAATAGGCAATACCTTGAGTAGCTTTTTAATGGGATATTCCTGGAGGGAACAGCAAGGTCTCTACACATATGCTAGAATATGTGTGGAGCTAGATTTAAGCAAGGGACTGCCAGAGCAAATCAATCTCAAGATCAATGACACTGTTTGGACCCAGATCCTAGATTACGAAAACACTGCCTTCCGGTGCCGCCACTGTCACCTAACAGGGCACCTGCAGAACTCCTGCCCATCGCTGACTGCAAGAACGAAAAAGGGCAACTATGCAAAAACCAAACCGAAGCGTTGGACCCCCTGTTCTCCGTCGCCAGCAGTGGGCTCTGACTCCCCAAGCTCGGAGGATGAGGAAAGCGATTCAGAACGGGACGAGGCGCCTCAGCCGATGGCTCCGTCCACAGATACTTAGGCGCACACCTTTGTCACAACAATCTCCCAGAAACGCGCCCATGAGACTTCCTCTTTTGAATCAGAAAAGGAAATCCCCAAGATAGAGAATTCCAGTCTTCAAGTTGTTTTAGCTCATACTCCCCATGATGGCTGGACAAAAGTCAATAAAAAGAAAGGGAAAAAACATTGTGTTGTAGTTTCTGCCCCTGTGGGGTAAAAGTCAGTTAGTCACTCTTTGCTCTCAAGTTATTTGATGTAGCTCCGAGATGGAATCTCTTTTTCTCCGGGACTGAGGTTGATGGTTTCATCATTTCCGGTCTGCCGGTTTCTTGCTTCTCTTGATTGTACTATATTTTACTCAATAGAACTATTTTAAATTTACAAAAAAATAAATAAAACTTAGTCCACAAAAGTAAATAACTAAATGGAAATCTTCAAAAACTACATGCATTTCAATTTAGAAGTTCACTGAGAACAATTAAATGGATTCGGTTCCCTCAAAACCTATAGGTTCCCTCAAAACCTAGGCACACATAGTGCGTATATTATGATGTTTAAACCTACAATTCAATTCCAATAAATCCCTTATGAGAAGATGTACTAAGAGAAAAGCATAAAAGTAGAACAATTAGATTAATCTATTAAATAATCTGATGCAGTTTAAATATTCTATATTTTGACCTTGTTTTAACTGGAATTCAATAGTACAATTTCTTTTAGAAATTAAATTTTAAGAATACATATTAATTCCAAGCAATAATAAAAACCTTGGAGCACTAGGTGAAAACTAGAATAAAACTATGCTATTAAGTATTCGAGCTTTTACCTAGTGTTCCAAGGGTTTTTTTTGGGAGTTTTTTTAATGGCTTAAAATCAATATCTATTCTAAAAGTTTAATTCCTAAAAGAAATTGTATTATTAAAAGATATAGTTAAAACAAGGCTAAAATATAAAATATTTAAACTGCACCATATTTAATTATTTAGTCTAATTATTCTACTTTTATGCCTTCTTCTTAGTACATCTTCTCATAAGGGATTTATTGGAATTGAATTGTATATTTAAACTTCATACTCTAGACAATATGAGTGCCTAGGTTTAATGAACTTTTAAATTGAAATGATGATAATTTTTTAAGCTTTCCATTTAGTTATTTATTTTTCTAGACTAAGTTTTACTAATAATGGCATAGCTTGGGCTTTTTCTATAATTATTTTACAATGAGAAAATTTAAGTTGTATTTTCTTCGAATAGCATACTTTAATGGTTTTAATGTTTGGGATTTTTCGTAAATATTTTACATTGAAAAAATATAGTGTGTATAATTTTTAGAGAATTAAATCTATTACAGAAAAATGCATTTTAGACACATAGAAAAATACAATAAATTGTATTTTGCATATTGCTGCAAAAAGTGTAATACCAAGTACAATTGTATAGCACTATAACTATAAAAATAACCACCAAAAACCATCTAAAATAGATGAGTGTACTTCTTCTATTGTTTTTTTAGCATTTTTATATAGATTTGTTAGAATTTCATGTTCGAGTTATGTGTTTTTGCACAACCTCATATTCTATAGTTTTTTTAGTTTTTTCAATGTATTAACAAAGATGTATTCTAAACAATATAAAAATTACTTTATTTTTAAGAATTTTTTTTTAATTTAATATATATAAAAAAAAAAAAACCAATAGTTAAACTATATTCATATTAGATAATATATTTTACTTATTTTAAGTTTTGGATTTTTAAAATTTTATTTTATTATTATATGTGTTCATTTTTATTATGTTTTTTAAATATATAATTAACTTTATAAATATTTATAATTTAAATTATTCAAATTATTTGTAAATATCAACATAATATAATATATTAATATTATTTGTGTTGAGTTAACAATGATTTTTATTATTTAAAAATATAGATATTAAAGAATCAAATAAAAAAAAACTTAATTAAAAAATATTTGTCCAAACTCCATATTATCTCAATTCTAATGATTCCTTCCACCTAATTCTTCTCAATTATCAACCAACTCTAGAAAGTAACAAATTAAGATAATCTCATGACCATCATAAAATACTCGAAAAGAAACCTAAATAAATTGATTCATTATTTTATATGAAACTTACTAATTCTTCTCTTTCCTAATGCAAAGAGAATCCAAGCCAATAAGGGATGAAAATTATCTGGAAAGTCACCGGTAGTAAATTAATATTATGGAATCTATAAATTAATCTAACAATCTAATAAAGAAAATTAATTAATTTTTGTTCTTATTAATTATTTTGCAAGTATTTGGTAACCATTTCGGACGACATCTAGTTCAATGACATTTCGCATAGAAAGGTGTCACATTCAATTTCGATTATAAAGATCTTAGAGAAAATAAAAATCCCCATGGTCCAACCCCGCGTTCGCCTCCTTCCTTTTAGAAAAAATAATTCGAAGTCTGTAAAATACCCTAACAATCTGATAAATAAAATTGGTTGGTTGGTTTTTGTTGTTATTAATTACTCGCAGGTATTTGCAGAATTTGAGAAAGTGACCTTTCATAATACAGCTAGTCCAACAACATTTGAAGAAAGAAGGTGCCACATTCAATGTTTATTATAAAAAACCTATAGAAAATACACGACTCCGTACTCTTAGAAAAAATAACTCCAATGACGATGATATATGTGTTATATTGAATTTAGTTTTTGTTCATCTTAATAATGTCAACCTGCTTCTCGATAATGAAGGTCTGCACCTCTGCAATTCAGTTTAGGAGGCTATGGAATTTAGAATTCAGCTTTATATTTCAAATTAACTAGTTTTTTTTAGTAGTTTAATTGATATTTTGCGTTTTTAAAATTAACAAAATTGTGTAGAAATAAAAGTTCATAGTGAAGTTCTCATGCAAATCAAATTTTCATAATTATAAACTTAACATCAAATTTTCATAATTATAAAAGTTTATAGTGAAGTTTTTAGAGATGTTAAAAAATAAATTTTCATAATTAAATTATTAGTGATTTGACTGAAATTTGATTGTTTCCAAATATTTTAGAAATATTCCCAATAACCCATGAAAACAAACTTGATATTCATAATATTTTTAAATTTACAAACATACATGGATAAGAGGGAAAATAAATGATTTCATTTCAATTTGAAAAATTAATTTCATTTTGGTTTTTTAATATTGATAAGTTAAAATGGATTATTCCTTTCATTTGAAGTGGGCAATAATTTAAAATTTGATATATGGAGAATATAATGAAGATAATTATGTATATCGTGTACAACCTATTGGAAGTGTCGTTTTTGTTTTAAAATAAAATGTGATAATAGTTTAGAATATTCTACACAGTGATAATAGTGGAGTAGTTAATATGGCACCAAACATGTAAATTATAATACTCTTTATTAAATATGAATGCATTTCTATTAAATTTTTATGCTATAGTCTAAATTTTTAAGTTTTGTATATTTTATTTTATATTTTTTAAATTGTATTTTTGTATTTTTGGAATAAGATGCTAATTTTTATTTATGAGATAATGATTTTGCATTGTTTAAAATGTGTTTTTGAATATATATTGTTCATATAATGATACCATTTTAAGAAATTCTCATTAAATGGAAGATTGAAGTTCAAACTTATGATTTTGGATAAGGTTCAATGAAACAAAAATTGAAGCCATTGGTATATAAAGGGATATTTTATAGAAAGGAAATTTTTTATTTTGTGTATGGAAATAAAAAATTAGAAGAAGGAGATATTTTATGTAAAAGGTCTCGAAAGTGGAAAGGATGTGGAAAAACTAAATAATTTAAACATATTTTGAATGTGGTTAAATGAAATAAAAAAGTGAAGTATTTGTTTTATGATAAGATATTTAACATATAAAGATATATTTAATTTATGGAGGAGAAAATTTTTATACCATTTAGTTTATGGAAATAAAAATTTACAAGAATAAGAAATTTTATGAACAAAGTTTAGAAAGGAAAAATATTTCAAAAACTTACAGAACCCATTTAGGTTCAATTTAGGGGGATTATATTTCCTAGAGCATATTTTTTTAATAGTGTAAACTTTGCAAAATTTGTAAAATAATTTATATTTGAGAGATTTAATTATGGAAAGAATTAAACGTTTTATTTGTTTTAAGTAATAAACCCATAAAATATTTTAACAGTTTTCTTCGATAATTTTTTTATCTTTATATTTAATATGATTGGTCTATAAAATTTACTTTGATTTCTTATAGTAGCATATAGACTCTACACAGGTTTTATGGGCAATTATTTATAGGCTATTGTTGAACTGATTCCTAGATTCTTAACTGAGCTTAGTGTTATCCAAGTGTGTAATGATTATCTAATATCACCCACCTTCACCATCATGTTAATTTTATCAATTCCATATATTTTCAAGAATCTAAAAAAAAAATAGGTAATAATTTATTAAAAATAAAATCAATATTTATAAAACATGTTCATATTTTTAATCAATCTTTGTTTAATTAATAAAATAAATACAAACTCTTTTATTATTTCATGGAGGTTGGTCAAAATTCTCTGCATGTAATATAATAGAAAATACATATCATGGAAACATAGGTAACATAATAGCCAAGTTGATACTAAAATTATTAATTCAAAATAAATATAAATGATTTTTTAGTCTTTAATTTGCAATAAATATAAATGGAATGTAAGAAAAAAACATGCAACAACTAATCCTTTTGAATGACACGACATAGTGTTGATGGTGCTGGACCTGCCAACATTCAAGGGATCACCCGGGTATGAAGTCCCAACTAGACCTCACACCGTTTGGCATAGGAGTCTCGTCCAATATGATGGCTCAATTGCCATTATCTTAAGGACTTGCCTCAACTCTTGCTTGTCAGCACAGGAGAGCGGTCTGCTTTCTCTTTGAGAAATGAGGTTCGCGTGCCTGGTCAGTGTAAGTGTCACTTGTGTCAATAGTTCTTTCACTATAGAGGGAGAGGGTGAGAGTGAGTCCCAAGTCGGTTGGGAGAACTCCCAACTCTGCTAGGAACACACAACACAACAGGACGTGCACAACGTTTGACAAAGTAATCCACACGGATGTAGAATTCACAAAACACAATGGAAGATAACACGTACAACACTTAGTGGATTAGTCCACACGAGTGCAACAGTTGTTACAACAAGTTTTATGTGAAAGGTATGTCTGATGTCAGGGAAGGTACCCACCACGGGCGAGACAACATTAACAACATATACAACACATTTTCATTAATAGATTATGTATTACAACAAGTGAAATAGTTAAAATGTGAAACATAGGTTAAAATAACATGCATCACAAGTGTTTAAGATTAGTCTTACAACAGTTACAATACATGTGTGAAAATGTGTTGGCCTGTTAGCAAACTTCTTAATTAGGGGAAAGTTCCAAGACACATCGTTACACCATACATCACTAACTTCATGAGTGGGGCATTGGAGCCACTACTTATTCCTCAAAGAAACGATTACAGACTCTCTTGGCTATGTGGAAGCAGCTGAGGTGAAACAAAGTCCTTTGCATTTACAAATGAGGGGGTATTTATAGCCAAGGGTGAAACTGACCCTTGTGGTTGTTTGACTACCCTCATGACTATTTGACTTCCATGACTTTTCGACTCTACATGACTCTTTGTACAACAAGTGGGTCTCTTGGACTTCCATGTTACATTACATTGATAGAGAGTATGGCCCACAGTAGAGATGTGAACGACATGACTCGACATGACAGTGCTTGTACATTCGTGCTGCTGCTGGTGTGCATGTCAAGTTGCAGTGTTGTTGGGTGATGGATTTCCTCATGGTGTGTCACAACATCACCTCCACATGGAAAAGTGTGTGGAATCTTCAATGGTCATTGGTTCGCTTGATGTTTCTTTTGCACGTTTCTCCTTGCTTGTATGTTGGAAGGCTTGACAGGTTCGTTTTTTTGTGAAAAGTGCATGTTCATTCATTCATCTGGCCGTGAGCACATATTGCATGTTTTCTCATCCGTATGTTCGCAAACACATATCTTTGCATGCATTGGTTTGTTCATCCATTGGTGAACCTATCATTTTTCATGTGCTCCCCTTCATTCATCTCGTTTGTCGTTGCACCATGTTTGTTTGTGTACCTGTTCCTGTAGTCATTCATGACGAGATGACATCAAATCCAAAAACCTCTTATCTACCATGATACATGACCATTTCGGATCCAGCGACTGGGAGAGGTAACAAGGTTGTAAGGCAGGATGGAGGCTCCAGGCACTACTGATGAAAAATGCACAAGAGTCACTTGGCAATGGAGATGGACGATCCTTATCGACACTAACTATTTGTGAGGTATGGCCCAACTCAAGGACAAAACTACACAGTTTTTGAGGCAAATAGTCTGAGCTGCAAGCAAGCTTGGCAGGGAAAATCTGCGCAGTTTCCGGAACAAGCGGGCAATGAGGCTTGGCAGCAGAAACTGTGCAATTTTTTGGAGGAACAGGCTGGGATGGAGGGAGGCTTGGAAGACAGAAATTACGCAAGTTTTTGGAGGAAATGACCTGGAGCCTGCAGCCAAAATTTCTTAATTCCTGGAGGGAACTGGCAACTGGCTACTAGGTCACTGGCAACAGAAACTACAAAATTCTTGAGGGGAACTAGCAGTCAGTTGCCAGGAGCTTGGCAGCAAAAACTGCACAATTCATGGAGGGAACTAACAATCTACTACCGGGAAGTCTAGCGAGAGAAATTGCACTAATGTTGGGAGGCCAGCCTGTTGATCATCTCTGCATAATTTCTAAGCTGAGCGGACTGCTGGCCAACTTAGGTCCTACTCATGAAAACTGCACAATTTGCTAGATGAGCATTTGGTCAACTGTCGTAAGGGCTGGCTGGAATAATTGCGCAGTTTCCTAAGAGAGACAGGGATGGGAACTGGATGTATGTTCGTCCTGTCTACGCAATTTTCTCAGTCTGCAGAGCAGGAAATGTTTGCAGCCTCTGCACAATTTTTCATGGGAGGCAATGCATCTTGAAATGACTTGCTTGGTGCTCCTATGCTATTGTGGGTGACAGTCGATCGAGTCAATGGCAAGGTGATGGTCCGGCTGTTAGAGGGGAGTCTAGTAATCAAAACTTCAACAAATGTCTAAGTGTGTGAATGAGTGAAAGATTCATATGTGATATTGCAACACACACTTGCATGACTCGACAATGAATCCAGACACATATGTACAACGTGACTGACCGACGATGTAGGCAACAACCGAGACACTTGTGATTGATCGTTGGTCGACCGTGATGATGCTTGCGTGATAGTGAATGTGACTCCGTGTGTGAGTGCATCAGACGTTTTCATAGTGAACACAACAAGTACACACGAAGTGAAGATTTTGATCATAATCAAAACATGGTCGCAAGCATGACTTTGACATCAACATGCAAGACTTGGTGAAATGAACAAGCAAGGTGAATGCGAGGACTCATGCAAGCTCATAAATTGAACCCAAGTGCATGCAGTCATCAAGTGAAACTCTCAAGGGAGGCTCCAAAATTGGGTGCAGCCAAAATTTTGGAGGATGGTTGTAGCCGCTACAACACTTGTGACACACTGGTAGAATTATAACCTCTCTGTTTTGGTTCATTGATAACACCCAACCTTGGTCTTTTGGGGAGTGTTAAATCATTGTGTGGGTTACTTCGGCTTCCCAATTTACCCCATGGACATACATGGTTCACCTTTTTCAAACTCAGTCAAACACAATCAAAAGTTCAGCTTGATCACTGTGTTTCAAATCTATGAAGGATAGTTTAGCTCGTGAGTTGAAGATTTTCAGAGTATAAGTTTTCATCTCTCGTGTTACTCCACTACCAGAAGGGCTCGACAGTACCCCGACGAAGTCACGGAGGAACACACGCATTTCTCCACTGCCAGGGAGCCTGGTCAGTACCCTGGTGGAGTTTCATGCTTCACCTTTCTGTGCAGGAAGCCTTTCTCTTCTTTCGTCTTTGTATTTTTCAAGAGACTGTGCATATGCACTTATTTATTTTTTGGGCAGAAGAGGGATCTCGACTTATTGAGAGTGAAAGAGGTTGTTCCTTCAGATAAGCATGTAATACCTCTGATATAAGTTTGCTAGTTTAGATTTCCCCTTCTCTGTTTCTACTAGTTGGATGAGCTTGAACACACAAAGAAGAAGGCTAAGTGTAGGCATGAAGCTTCCCAGTGTAGACATAGGCTCGTAGTTGGACCAAAACTTCCCTTGCATATGGCTCGTATTTTCCGTCAAGACTTCATCGGCAGAAGGTTGTAACCAAGCACAGAGAAGACAGACACAAGATTGGCCAAGTGTTGCAGCGTCACAAGTCTCTTCATATTTCAGCCACATACTATATTCAAAATCCAGGACGTAGTAGTTGGCAGCACTTATTTCAAGAAACAAAAATAGTAATATATCAAGAAAACAAGACGAACGTACAAAAATAGCAAGCAGAACAAACAAAGTGAAAACAAAGATAGTAAGCAAAGAAAACAAGATGAAAACAACAAGCAGCAAGCAGACGATATACATGGCATGAGGTGCGGCCTGGCGTACTGAAAGTAACGCTTGAGATTTTGGTTCTTGATAGGAAGGTTGTCAATCCTCTCATCACGTGATTGTAGACAACCTATGTGTGTGCCAATTTTCTCATGGAATAGTATAAGTTCACCAAGTTCCGCTACCCGAACTTGGTGGCATTCCAAAACACCTTTAAGTGAAGACGACATCACTGCTTCATATACTTCATGCAACATAGGCTCAGATGATGGCACAGGGTAGTTGTTTTTATTCCGGGAGCAGTTCAGGTTCGTGAAATCAATGCATAAGTGGATTTCCCTGGATTTCTTACGTGCAAAATTTAAATTAGAAACCCAAGTATGATGACAAACTTTGTAAGTAATCCAATCATCCAAAATCTTAGTCAGTTTTTCTCTGTATAAGGAGTTCAAACGACATATGTATTTTACCTGGCCTTTGCTGCAATGGCTTGGCTCCTCCTTTATGTGGAATCTCGTGTTGGATTGGTCGCATGTAGTGTGTATTTAGGTCATCATCTTCCCGTGTAGACACATCCTCGTACTATTTGATAAAGCGATCGAGGAATTGTCATTGTTGTAGTGTGTAGTTTGTACCGAGAGTGGCAAACTTCGGATCGTGATTGGTTCCTAGGTTGCTATGTTTGTCTGTAGTGGTGGACCTGTGGGTTCTGTTATTTCTTTGCCCTCGACAGAAGTTCTGCAAATCATAGATCTTGTTGAAGGAAATCACACCCTTGGGGGTGGGGTTGCCTTTGCTTCCCTCAGTTGTAGTTTTTAGGGGATGTTCATGCTTACCTTCATCAGTTGTTATGTCCTTGAAAGAATCAATACTGTCCGCAGGGTGTATTATCACTTTCAGTGCAACCACGATGAGGTTGATGGTCCTTTGTAAGCTCAACACGAGTGGTTCATACTCAGAAACGTTGTTTGTGCACTTGAACTTCAAGCAGCTTGAAATCATGCATTTTTTGTTATTTTGGGTGACTAAGATACACCCAGTCCTTGAGCCATCATGTGTCTTTGATTTGTCAAAATCCATGGCCCACAGCCTGTCTGTATATGGACTATTTGGCATGCTAGTACTACTGATTCTATTGTAGTTACTGCTACTATTGGTATAATTCACTGTACATGTTTCATTCCCATCAATTGGGCAAGGAAGGAGTCTGAATTGCGTGTCTAGCGATGTTGGAGCTAGTCGTGCAGGATAACACCCCAATGTTGTTTTTAGGAGGTAGTTTCCAAACATGAGTTATGTCAAGGATAATGGTTCATTATCGCCATTAACGGGGCTAACATTGTGCTTCATATACCTCTCAGACAATACTCAAATTTAGTTGCATTTTCCCTTGTACGGAAGCCACATGTGGGATCGGTTTATAGAAAAATATTCATCCACCTTGGTGTACCAGTCTCTGCTAAGTAGTAGATCGTATGATTTTGGTATGTCCACAACAACTATGTTGATGCATTGGTGGACTCGACTGTCATGAGATAGTCATATGATCACGTCTCACAGTTCACCAATGGCTGGTATCGATGATCAATCAAGTTGGATGATTGACATGGACATTTCGCTCCATTGTGCATTGATCTGTTTTGAAATGGAGAGTGGCATGACATTGGTGGCTGTGCCGGAATCAACCAAGTAGTTGTGAACATTGTAATTAAAGATTTCAAAGCATAGCATGAATAGAGGGAAACCTGAGTTTGCTTCTTCCATCCAAAGCATGTTGATCATAGTAGAAAGCAATCCGAGAGGTATGCTTTCTCCCTTGCTGGCAGAGGTTGCGCTATTTGTTGTTGTATGTCCTAATGCACGCAGTAGGATGTCTCACTGACTTTGGATCTTAGCTAACTTGAACAAACTGATGTTCGCACGATTTTTCTTCATGCCATCAACAATGTTGTAGTCCAGAGTGTAGGTTTCAACCCCGTACAGAAATTACCTGCATACGAATTCTAAATCACAGAAAAATAAACAATGTGAGAGCATAACACATAAAAACACATATGCACAGAGATTTTCCCCAGGATCCCAAAACCAGGACTACCAGCTTGATTTCTCATTATGTTCCTTTCAATGTTACAATACGTATTTATACATTTATGAAGCATCCAATACCATGGACCGAAAACCATCGCGTACAAAACCATGTACCGAAAACCATCGCGTCCAAAAAACATGTGTGAAAATCATGCACAAAACCATAGGTGGGTCCGCCCAACCTAACATAGGGTCCAAAACCAAAATTTTCCAGGGCGCTGCCTTGGACCCCATAAAGTGGGGTTACGGGTACCCCTCAAACCCCCTGTTAACTATGTGGAAAGAATATAACACAACCCAACAATCTCCCACTTGTTGTTTTCTTTCCATAGGAGAGCTTAGTCATTTTTCAGCCCTGAAACACCCATTGTTTCTCTACACCAAGAGAACTTCTTAGAGCTAACAGAT
>APFE030273138.1:0-46000 GCA_000404065.3 Pinus taeda | reverse complement strand
GCTCATCTGGATCGATGAGGCTAGACTGCTACAACGAGCGTTGGACTTCAGGTAGGATCGAAAAACACTTGGTTTCTCTTATGATAATGCATGTTTAGAGAAGGATTGCTCTTAATTGTCTTGTTTGTCACTAGAGAGTCTTAGACTCCTAGGGAGGTTAGTTTTGTCAGCAAAAATAACTCTTTCCGCATGACACCAGCATCAAAGGCACCATACAGGATGAGCACACTGGAGTTAGTAGAATTGAAGTTGCAAATGAAGGAAATGTTTGACAAGGGATACATTAGGTGAAGTGTATCACCTTACGGTTCACCAGTGTCATTTGTGAAGAAGAAGGATGGTACTCTCAGGTTGTGTATTAACTACATGCAATTGACCAAGGTAACCATCAATAACATATATCTGTTGCTGAGGATTGATGACTTGTTTGATCAATTGAAGCGAGAAATAATTTTCTCGATGATTGACTTGAGATCCAAATATCATCAGGTATGCAGTGAAGAAAAAGACATCTACAAGACTTATTTCCATACCGAGAATGGGAATTATGAGTTTTTTGTAGTTCCTTTCAGTTTGAGTAATGCTCCAACTACTTTTATGTGCTTAATGAATAGTGTATTGCATCCTTATTTGGACAAGATTGTGATTTTATTTATTGATGATATATTGGTATATTCTAAGAATGAGGAAGAGCATGTTGAGCATGTTGAGATCGCTGAGAGAGAATTAGTTGTATGCTAAGGTCAGTAAATGTAGTTACTTTTAGATGAAGGTGCATTACTTGGGGCATGTGGTTTCCAACAAAGGCATAACATTGGATCTAGAAAAGATAAGAGTTATCATGGAATGGGAAGCTCCTAGAAATGTGGATGATGTAAGATATTTCATGGGACTTGCAGGTTATTATAGGAGGGTCATCAGGAACTTCTCTCAAATTTCCTATGCCATTACATCATTGTAGAGGAAAGGTAATACATTTAAATGGATAGAGGAATTTGCAACCAATTTTGAGCAGTTAAAGCAGTTGTTGACAAATGCTCTAGTATTAAAGATTGAAAATTCACTTAAATAGTTTGTGACATGTATAGATGCTTGCAAGAGAGGACTTGGTGGAGTCTTGATGAAGGAAGGATAGGTAGTGTGCTATAAAATAAGGAAACTGAAAGAGAATGACAAGAATAATGTGACACATGATCATGAGTTGGCAGCGATAGTCCATGCATTAAATATGTGAATGCACTATCTTCTTGGAAATAGGTTTGAATTGATGAATGATCAGAGTGGATTGAGATATCTATTTAAGAAACCAAACTTGAATGCCAGAAAAGCTAGATGGTTGGCCACGATTAGTGATTTTGAATTTGAGATTAGGTATATTAAATGTAAAGAGAACATGGTTGTGATTATCTTAGTAGGAGAGCACAAGTAAATCACGTAGTAGTTATGAGATTCTATGGGACAGATTTATAGGATTGGATATTGGAGGTAGGACAACATGATGACAGGTATAGGAAGCCTATGCATAGGCTATAACAAGGTACAAGTGATCAAGATGTGGACTATCAGCACACAACATATGGTTTGGTCATATTTAGGTACAAGATCTATGTGTCGAACGACAATGAGCATAAGAAGCTTATCCTTAGAGAATTTCATGCTAAACCATATTCAGGTCACCCAGGATATCAGAAGACATTGAAAACGGTGAAGAATTTTTATTCTTGGCCGAATTTGAAGGAAGTGGCATAATTTATGGTTGGGTGCTTGGATTATCAACAGGTAAAAGTAGAATGTAAGCATATGGGTGGATTACTATATGCGATTTCAATTCCAGAGTGGAAATCAGAGGTCATTGCCATGGATTTCATTACAGGTTTGTCAAGGAAATCTAGACAACATGATTATGTCATGGTTGTGGTGGATAGGTTGAAAAAGGTAGCACACTTAATTCCAGTGAAGTCTATTTATTCAGCTAATGATGTAGCATATGTATTCATCAAAGATGTAGTGAGGTTGCATGGTGTTCTGAAGAAGATTGTGTCAGACAGGGATGTCAAGATCACTTCTAGATCATGTAAAGAGTTATTTGCAGGTTTGGGCATGAACTCGACCTTTAGTACAACTTACCATCTACAAACACATGGATAGACAGAGAGGGTCAATAGGCTTTTGAAGGACATGTTGAGAATGTAAGCCATGAATCATCAACAAAAGTGGGAAGAGTATCTTCCACTAGTTGAGTGCACTTACAAAAATGGGTATTATGTGATCCATATTGGATCATTATATTGTTTTTCATTAATCTAGATGCATTTGGGGTGGAAAAAATGGAGGAATTAGCTCATGGGAACATTTTTTACGGAAGGGCCTAGTTTAGCAAAATGAGGTCTAAAACCTTCTGGGAGCATTATGAGGCATCAAGTGACATTTTTTGGGGGTAAAACTTTACCTTTTCATGCTATTCTACACTCATATATCTTTTCAACGGTGCAATAAGTGCATCAATCGGAGTCTGTATGAAAAAGTTATGCCACTTAGAAGTTGACCATCCTGTTGTCACACCTATAGTTCGGGAGGATGCCGCATCAGTGCCCATTATTCATGGAAAACGGGCTAGCTACATGATTATGATGTAAAGTACTCTAGAAGAGTCTATATTGTAACTAGATTTAAGAGTTTATATAGTCAAAATTAACCACTAGTAATCTATTGAGTTGTGTTATAACCGGGCCACTAGGAGGAAGAGACATTCCATACTTTCGAGAGCATTTTGTTCCATAGCTGAGAAAAAATAGCCAAGAGAGATGGGAGGTAGACCACATAGAGATTATTTGTGCACCGTAGTAGCCTATTGTCCACATGCATTACTTTTTTGTACATACAACCTTATTTCCAAAGGGAGAAAGAGAGAGAAAAGACCTCACCTTCTAGTTGGGTTTTCTTTAGAAAGGGTTTCCCAAAAAGCATATTTTATGGCTTGTGTGTGTGTGCTTATGTTTTCATTCTCTAAATTTCTATATAAATTTCATTCACATGCATGTACTAATTATAATAAAATATACAAATCTAGAAATTAAATAAAATTGTAATAGTGGAGAATCTCATAAATTTAATATAATATTATCAGATCTGTTGTGACAAACTATCCAGTGGAATATCCATGGCATTTTATGGATAATTTGGTATCAAATCAGGTTTATTTGGGTATTTTTTGGATGTTGCAAGGATCTATATCGACGGGGCTGAAAATTGTAAAACCCCAATCATGGCCGATGAATATGTAAACAAACCTCGTGATCATGTAGAGGTGAGGTTTTCGCAGCTTGAACAAGAAGTCATGGATATAAAATGCAATGTAAACCTCCTCATCCTAGCCTTAAGAAATAAGATGGGGAAATTTGGAGAAGATCAATGTTTGAATGTAGAGGACAAATTAGAAGGGGGATTGAGAGATCAGGAAGACACAAAGAACTAGTCAAAGAAAGAACTTGAAAAATATCAACCTAATTCGAGTGTCGTGAATCAATCCCTATTTAAAATGGAAGCAAAAGTTGATATCAAGGCATACCATAGGGAGATCGATGCTTTGAATATGAATCATTGGTTACAACAACTGGAAGTTTATTTCAATGTCCATCAGATTGAGGAAGGGAAAAAAATCTCATTTGCACGGCTGAAATTATAGGGCCATGCACTGACTTGGAGGGAGAAACTACAATGACTAAGTTGGGAGATTTCAAAACCCTCACAATTTTATCCCATTGAATACATGTAGGACTAGTGGATCCAGTGGCATTACTTCAATCAAAAGTCGAGCCAAAGGGAGCACGAGTACACCACAAAATTCAGAAATATGGTTATAATGTTGGGTATCTCTCTAAAGAACCAAGATGTACTCCTCAATTATTTTGTGGGTCTGCACCACCATCTATGTGATTAAGTTATGTTGTTCAATCCCAGATCAATGGAAGAGGCTTGTGCATAGGCATAGTATGTGGAGAACATAGGTTTAAAAAGAGTGCAATCAAGTGGATTGAAGTAGAAGGAGCAACATGAAGCTTCTCAGGATGGGACAAAGAGAAAAAAGGTGGAAAAGATAAAAATACATCAGCCATGAAAAACCGGTGTAAATATCCTAGCAACCACTGCAACATTGATGGCCATATAGAGGAGAAGTGCAGGAAGTTGCATCCAGAGCTAAACCTAGAGAACAATAAGAAAGAAAATAAGACAAAGAATATCATGGCCAATTATTCGAGAAACCAAGTTGAAAGAAGCTCAGACATGGATGAAACAATCACCTGTACATCAGTGCAGAAGGAGGTGAATCCAAGTAGCCTTTAGAAACAACAAGAGAAAGAAATGACCAAAATCTTCCACATAAAGAGACAGGTTAAGAAGATAAAGATTGATGCTATGTTTGACTCAGGATTGTAGGTGAATCTCATTGTAGCATAGTTGATTAAGAGGTTGGGGCTGGAAGTTCATGGGTAAATAAGGATGTATAGATGAAGGTAGACAATAGTGAAAAATTATATTTGCTATCAGTGCTAATTTTTCTGATGAAGTAGATATGGATGTGGTTACCATTGATGTATGTAGAGTCGTGTTTGGGAGTCCATATAGGTACATACATGATGAAATATTCATGAGGAGAGCAAACCAGTACTGGCTCATCAAGGATGGAAAATCGTTCATCATCAATGCGCATAAAGGCAAGTCCAAATTTTCACTAGTAAGTGCCAAGCAAGCCAAGAAATTGATTAGTTCCGGCAAGAAGTATGTTTTATTATTTTTAAGAGAATGTTAGTCTGAAGAGG
Source organism: Pinus taeda (assembly GCA_000404065.3). Lineage (NCBI taxonomy): Eukaryota > Viridiplantae > Streptophyta > Pinopsida > Pinales > Pinaceae > Pinus > Pinus taeda. The sequence goes on along the minus strand of APFE030273138.1, from coordinate 41,180 downwards.
AGCCAATAAGAGGAAAGGAATTCCTAGAGGGGTGTACTAAAAAAAATAAACAACAATTGGAGGAGCTTTTATAGGCATACGAGGATGTGTTCCAAGAGCCTAAAGGGTTACCACCTAAGAGAGAAGTGGAGCACGATATCTAGGCATTTCCAGATTCCCCATTGCCAAATATTGGGATGTACATGTAGTTTGTTATAGAAGCAAGTGAGGTGAAGAAACAGTTGAAGAAACTACTAGAACATGGTGTCATTTGACTTAGTACATCACCATGTGCGTCACCCATCATCATTGTTCCAAAGAAGTATGGGACTTGGCAAATGTGTATAGATTAGAGGGCATTGAATAAAATCATGCTCAGGAATAGATACCCCCTTCCGAGGATAGACGATCTACAAAATCAGTTGCAACAAGAAAAATACTTCACCAAGATGTAATTGAATTCCGGATATCACCAAGTTTGAGTCAAAGAAGAAGATACATGGAAGACTGCCTTCAAAACTAGGCAAGGTTTGTATGGTTGGCTATTTATGTCATTTGGCCTATGTAATGCATCAGCTACATTTATGAGACTAATGAATGTTGTACTGCGCCATTTTATATATTCGTTTGTTATTGTATATTTGGATGATATACTGGTATATAGTGCTATCTGGGAGGAGCATATGTCACATTTGATGCAGGTTCTAGAAATATTAAAGAAGAACCAACTGCTAGCAAATCTCAAGAAGTGTGAGTTTGCACAATAGTCCTTGTTGTATCTAGGGTATGTGATTGGTGGAGGAGAGCTAAAGATAGATCCTTCTAAGATGGAGGCCATCATGAAATGGTCGGTGGCTATTAATTTTTCTGAGGTGAGGAGTTTCATTGCGGTAGCACATTAATTGAGGAAATTCATAGCCTCATTTCCAGTGGTAGCAGCTCCGCTCCATGCCATAATAGCAAGTGGCAAGATTTTCTAGTGGGGAAAAGGATAGTAGAAGGCTTTCAAGGAGCTAAAGAAGAAGACCAGTCAAGCACCAGTTCTGGAATTACCAAACTTGCAACGACCCTTTGAAGTGGAGAAAAATGCGAGTGGGTATGCTATGGGAGTTGTCTTAATGCAAGAAGGAAGCTTCATTTGCTACCATTCTGAAGTATTTCATGGGGCAGTTATTACTAACCTACCTACGATAAGGATATTTGTTCCATGGTGCACATTGTGAAGAAGTGGCATCACTATCTGATGAGAAATGATACAGTAATCCACACAAATCACCAGTCGTTACAATACTTATAGGCCTAGAGTAAGATATAATAGACCAGGCCTTACAAGTGGATGGGGATTTTACAATAGTTTCATTTGGTGATCAAGTATTAGAAAGGAAGCACAAACATGTTGGTTGAGATGATTTCAAGGCCACCCAAATCAAAGATTACAGATTTGGGGACTCTTATGCACATGGAACCATTCACCCATGATACACACAGAGTGGCATATTCAAAAGATGGACTTCAAGGAGGTGTACCAGCAGTTGCAAAGTCAAAGTCATTTGCATGATGCCAATAGCACGGTTGACTACCAACTCTAGGATGGGTTACTCTATAGGTTGGATAAGCTACATGTTCCTAAAGGTGATTGATTGTAGCTAATGAGAGAGGCCCACACCTCTAAGGTTGCAGGGAACATTGGTGTAGGGAAGATTGTGGATAACTTGCATAGGTATATGTATTGGCCCAAGATGTAAGAGAAAGTAGATAGGTTCATAAGAAGATGCATGATTTGTTGTACCATCAAGCCTAGCAACATGAAATAGGGTCTGTATCATCCCTTACCTATATTTAGTCATCCTTGGGAAATATTTTTCATGGACTTTGTGGGAGGTTTACCAACAACCAAGAGGGGACATGACTACCTATTCATGGTATTTGACAGGTTCAAAACGATGTCTGTTATGATGCCCTCTAAAAATACCATCAACAAAAAAGAAGCAACAAACTTTCTCTTTGGACAGGTCTGGGTGCACTTTGGGAGACCAAGGAGCATCATTTCAGACAGGGATACAAGATTTCTCAGTGCATTCTGGACTACATAGTGGGAGAATATGGACACAAAGTTGAAGAGATCTACAACATTTCATCCATAGACAGATGGGTAGATAGAAGTAGTCAACAAGACTTTGGTTCATCTTCTAAGGGGATACAACTAGAAGCATTCGAAGACCTAGGATGAAAATATGGTATATATACAACATTCTTACAACAGAGCAGTCCACACTTCTACATGAAAGTCCCCATTTGAGACTTGTTTTCGATATTTTCCACCTTCACCTTTTGATATTTCATATGGGTAGCAAGGAGGAGTGAGGGAAGATCTTAAGGAGATGTTTTGAGGGTTGAAAAGTTTATAGAGAAGATTAGGAAAATCCATCTACAAATACAAGAAAAACTGTAGAAGTCACAGGAGAAGTATAAGGCCAGGCATGATCAACACAAAACAGAGAAGTCATTCAAGGTGGGAGACAAAGCATGGTTACTGTTGAACAAGGAGAGGTTGCAAGGGCTTGGTAAGAAAATCAAGGCTCTAAGGTATGTTCCCTTTGAGATACTGGAAAAGGTTGGTGATAATTCTTAACGACTTAGTTTACCACCATATATACACATTTACTTAGTTTTGAATGCAAATAATTTGGAACTCTATGAGCCTTCCATGTTAGATCAAGAAGAGGAACATGTCCTACCTTTTGTGGAGGATTTGGCACTAGATTCTCAGGCATAGTTGGTATAAGATATAGTTTTGCATAAGAGGCTTGGAACTACAAGATAGTGGCAACATGACCTCTCACATATTAGATTGAAGGGACAGCTTCCAAGAAAAGCTAAATGGTACACTAGAGAGAAGGTGGAGGAAAAACTTCCTCACCTTATTCAGTAGAAGATTTTGGTGACCAAAATCCTCCCAAAATGGATAGGTGTGATCCATATTGGATCATTATATTATTTTTCATCCATCTCAATACATTTGGAGTGTAAAAAGTGGAGGAATCATATCACAGTACCATTTTTACCAGCATGACCCAGTTTGGCAAAACATGGTCTCAAACCTTCCAAGATCATTTTGAGGCATCAAAAAACGTTTTTTGGGGCTAAGACTTTGGTGCTTTAGTGTAACATGATTTCATGTTATTGTACACTCGCATATCTTTCCAACGACGCAAGAAGTGCATCAATCGAAGTCTGTATGCAAAAGTTATGCCACTCAGAAGTTGACCTTCTTGTTTTCACAACTATAGTTAAATAGGATGCCACATCAATCTCCATTATTCACGGAAAATGGGCTAGCCATGTGATTATGATGTAAAATAATCTAGAAGAGTCTATATTACAACTCTAGTTAAGAGTTGAAGTAGTCAAAATTAACCACTAGTAGACTATTAGGTTGTGTTATAACTTGGTCACTAGGAGGAAGAGGCATTCCAATCTTTTGAGAGAACTTTCTTCCATAGCTGAGTAAAGATATATAGGAGAGATAGGGGGTAGAGAAAACAGAGAGGATTTGTGCACTATAGAAACCAATGGGCCACAAGCATTACTTATTTGTACTTGTAACCTTATTTCTAGACAAAGAAAGAGAGTGAAGAGACCTCACCTTCAAGCTAGGTTGTCTCCCGAAAGGGTTTCCAAGATAGCATATCTTGTGTCTTGTGTGTGTGATTATTTTTTCATTCTCTACTTTTTTGCATAATTTTAATTTGCATGTATGCACTAATTACAGTAAAATCTACAGATCTAGAAATTAAATAAAACTATAATAGTGTAGATCTCAGATTTTTAATATAATATTATCAGATCTGTTATGATGAACTATCCAGTGGAATATCCACGACAATTTATGGATCATCAAGAGTCTCTAAGGATGAGTCCATGTGAGGCACTCTATGGGAAAATTTGTAATACTCGCATCAGTTGGAGTGATCCAATGAAAAATGTGTTGATATGAATGAACATGTTGGCAGAGATGGAAAATGAAATGCAGATTATTAAGAAGAATCCAAAGGTAGCACAAGCTAGATAGAATTGTTATGCAAATCATAATATCATGTTTAAGGAGTTTCAGGTTGGGGAACAAGTTTACTTGCACATCAAGCCCAAGGAGGTCTCCTTGAGGATTGTATCATGTGCCAAGATGGCACCTCAGAATTGTGGACCTTTCAATATTCTTTGGAGGATTGGATCAGTAGCCTATCGACTTGCACTACCTCCGATAGTGAAATTCCATGATGTTTTCCATGTGTCATTTCATAAGAAGTATGTTAAAGATGTTGATCATGTGATTGATTAGTATGTATTGCAGGTAGAGCTAGAAGGATAATATCATCTACAACCTCAATGCATTTTGTAAAGGAAGATACTCATGCTCCATAAGAGAGAAATTGAGCAGGTTAAAGTGTAGTGGAAACACTTTGGGCCTAATGAAGCTACATGGGAGATGGTTGATCAGATGTGGGGTATGTATCCTTTATTGTTAGTCGGTTAAGGAAAATAATTTTTGGTAGATGTATATATGTATATGGATGTAAATACCACCATGAGTTGTGTTATAAAGCTCCAATAAGTGGTATGGTTTTCATGTTGCTATGTTTGTCATGTTGGTTTTCTTTTCAATGGGTTGTTCATTGTAAATACTAAAACAAGAAGAGTTATAAAGCTACATGGGAAATATGTTTTTGTTTTCAGCATTCTTGCTAGTTTTAGGTGTCATTAAGCACCAAGGATGGTGTTCCCCAAAGGGGGAGGGCTTTGTAATAGCCTTGGTAAAAAATCCATGTAATAAAGTTAATAAAGACAAATAATAACCAAGGTCATGGGACACATATTCCAAGATGAATGTTGGGCAAGAACATAGTGATGGGCATCACTGGTGACTAATTAATGACTATGGAAATTGGAAAAGGAAATATCAAAGGAAAAGTGGCATTTATTGACATTTATTTACGAAAATAATGGAAAGTAAGAGAAAAGAAAGGTGCAAGGTCATAGATTGCATGTGAGGAGGAAATTGAAGGAAAAATAAGGAAAATGAAGAAAATAGAGGCCTCAATGATAAAAAGGCTTTTGATGATCAATTCAAAACTTTTCTTAGTTTGGTATTTGGCACTCTCATTCTATTCTCTCTCTCATACTCTTGGACACTTAGAGCTTTATTGGAGAACTCTTGGAGGAGTGTGGCATACTTTGGATTTGGAGAAAGAAGGCAAAGGAAAATAAGGAAAGTTTAAGGGGACAATGGGGTCGACAACTATAGTGGATTTCTTTGTAGGTACCAAGTTGCATGTATGATTTCATTGTTATTTTTGGCATGCATGACATATGCATGTGGTTGTTTGGTTGTGATCTATCATTGAGATGGAGGATGGCCTAGATTGATAACAGTTTTTCCTAGCCTTTCCAGTTTATGTATAGCCATGGTGTTGGGGGTTTTCCCTTTTTTTTTCTAATTGGTTCTCATGTTCCTTATGGTTGTGGGTTGAGTTATTAGTTCCTAGAGCCTTGTTTGGACAAATTCTCTAGAAAACCTGTAACAACTTAGGTTGAGTTACTAGTCTTAGAAGCCTTGGTTGTACAAACACTTTGGAGCCCTTGGTGGGTTGAGTTACTAGTCTTGGAAGCCCTGGTTGGACAAACCATTTAGAGCCTTACAACAACTGTGGATTGAGTTACTAGTCCTAGAAGCCTAGGTTGGAATAAACACTCTAAAGCCTTGTAAAACTTGGTTGGAGACTAATATGGTTATCGTTAGTGATGTTCGACTATGAGGTTGAATCATGGGTTGAGGGTTGAGGTCGTTTGGCCTCTGGGAGCCCTGGTTTGGTGTTCTTGGTTTATTCCATGAGACCCCACATTCATTCTTGGAATACAGAAAGGGGGTGATTGGATGAAAGAGATATTTGGTTCAACCCAATCTATGGTCAGGTGGTATGTGGAAGTCCCTAACTTTGTTGGATTTTCATAAGTTAATATAAGATCCTTTTCCTTTGGTATTTCAAGAGTAAATGTGCTTGTCATTATGTGGCTTTAATGGTGGTTTCATCATTGATATTTTTCAGGTTATTTGTTGGTTATAAGCATGTTTTATGACAGACTTGAGTTATGGATCTTATCATGTTTTGATTAATAGATGAAATTTTAATGAATGCATGACCTAATAGATGCTATTGCAGCTATTATGAGGAGGCATCAGTCCTTCTTGGCAATTCTCAAATAAGTATGAGACTCCTATGTCCAGATGTGTATTTATGACTTGTGCATTACATGTTTATGATATGTTTGACGGAATGTATGTCATGTCTCGTAGGGGTCAGGTCAAGTCCTTGTTAAAGTATTTGCATTAGTTGCCTTATTTCATTATCATTTACCATTTCTAGAACTTCCATGAAGTTCTGGGAAGAGGCTTGAATCCGAGCCCTAAAAACCTGGCTCAAAATTTAGGGTAGCTAGCACAGAACTGCCTAAAAAAGGTTGCAGTCTCATGGATGCCTTGTTGTGGGAGGAATTGGAGGGTTTGAATTGCATGGTAGTTTTTTCATGGGAGCGATTGGAGGTCTACTTCAATATAACATCAAGTTGTCTAAGGGTTTGGACACTTGTAGGGGTTGGTTGTCCCCTAAAGATTTTGTAGCTTTTGAGGAAGGTCAGATTGGTCTTGTCTTATCAGTTCCACTTCCTTAAATATACATGGGAAGTTGAATCATATCACAGTAACTCTTCATCACTTCTTTACGATGGTGGAATGGTTAGCCTGGTTAAATGTGGGAGGAGGGTGTTACAAAAATATTCTTAATAAAATCGAAAATATGCAATGGAAAGCACACACATTAGCATAAACATTTTATCGTGGAAACCCAAACTGAGAAAACTGAACAGATTTTTTCAATATATTATTTTGTATATAATTACTATACAATATATATATCCCAAGACATTTGTACACCACCATCCAATTTACCATGGACTAGAATAAAATCACAATTCCTTAACCCTAAATAAAAAACCATGGGAAAAACCGGAATGTGCCACAAAACTGCTAAAGGTGAAAACTGTGTCATGAAAATGATAAAAATATATGAAAAAAATTACCCAAATTCTTTTTCTAGGGCACCACCACCAAACCCTTGTGGATGGGGGCTTTCATCCCCCCATGAACCCCTCAAGTATAGGGAAAATTTCCCTTTCTATGACCCCTCCAATTATGTGGGGTTACTACCCCCTGTGACTCCCCTACTATATTTGATGCAATGTAAAATGTGTGATAGTAGTTGTGCAAATAATATAACACATACCCAACATAGACCTTGAAAATACTTGAGGAGTATATATATGTTCTTGGGAGAGGTACTAATCATGATGGCCATGTTTTTTAACTCATTGGTTTACGAACGTACACTCTACCCTTACCTCTACTTTAGGTAGTGTTATTGTATCCATTTACCTCTAGATACATGATAGGGTAAAATTGGGACTTAGTGAGTGTTATGAATCCCTCCCATCTAGTTACTAGTAGATCACCCTCCATGCTAATTGTTTCCATATGGATTTCTCACCAGGTGAGAGCATGGCCCTCTAACTTTAGGTTAGAAAATGATATATTTTATTCTTCATCTATATAGTGAACATTGAAATAAACCTCTAATTATTGCAACCGATGTTTCCATATTGAATAGGGGTTGTGAATAGTTAATGATAGTTAAAATCAACTTCTCTTTCCTAGGCTCCTTACTTGCTTCATTTTATTGGTATTTATGATATCTAAATTTCCCCTCTAATATAAACTCTGAGTTATATCCTCCACCCTCTTCAATTTGTCCAAGCTTGCTTACTAGAATCACAATGAGGAGGTTCATATTGTGATTGATGTTAATGACTTGTGCTTCCAACCTTGTAAGTATCTCTTTTATGAGGGTTATCTTAAATATACTTGTTGGTCATGGCTAGGGTTCTACAACTTTCTTCTTAAACCAATTCCTAGATTCTCTACAACTTCCCACAAAATACCCAAAAGAAGTTAGTCTGATAACAATATGATTTATAAATTGTCATGGATATCTGACTAAAATAACTATTCACAACATATTTTCTAGAATTACTGAAATATATATTATGCATATTAATTTTCATTTAGATCTCATAGTCTTTAATAACTAATTTGCTACTTTAAATGAATTAAATAGCCAAAATGAAAGAAATAGAGAACATAATGAAACATACACACAATCCACAATCGATACATTTTTTCCATTGGAAATATTTATGGGAGAAAGCTCAACTAGAAGATGGGGTGATTTTCTCTTTTTTCTTTGATATGGAAAAATACAACTACAAAGGAGGAGGTACTCTCTTGAGAGTTACTTGAGACTTACGGCTTGTAAGGAACCTATAGAACCTTAACCCTTTTTTTTCTCTCTAACCTCCCAATCATAGTTACTTTTTTCAATTATGGACCAAAATACATTAGCCTTGAATGGAACCCCTACTCCTTTGAGTGGCCTGATATTTAACATACCTTGATTGCCAATGAGGGGTAAGATTTAACTCTCTCATCCCTTAATTAGAGCTATGAGTTTGGACCTTCTAGAGTGTTCTTAAAAATGCACACATGGCCAACCCCATTTGCATTATTAATGGGGAGTGACATGGCATCCTCAAGGGTAGTCAACATGGTATGTCAACTTGCACGAGGCATGAAATTTACCTACTAACTTCGATTACTTTGATTTTTGTAGTGGTGGAGAGGTATTTGAATGTAGAACAATCCAAGAGGGTCTACTACAAGTGAGAGTTGTTTTACTTAAAAAATATTTTTTATTGCCTCAAAATGGCTCTAGAAGGTTTTAAAGTCTAGTTATCCAAACTAAGACCCACCATTAAAATGACTTTGCAAGCTAAGTCCTCCAATTTTTTCCACTCTAAAATCATAGAGACAAATGAAAATAATACAATGATCCAATTCGAATTAGGTGGATATATAGGAAAAAATGTTGACAACTTTGTGCAATGATATGACCTTTTCAAATCCAACAAACTATGATCTCACACAAGGTTATCTCTTATAGTATTCAAATTCACATAGTATCAAATTCACAACATAAATATAAACATTCATTCACTTTGATTATTACCCCTTATCTAGGTTGATCATAACATGTTATAATTTGCATGCATTAAAATAGTTTTAACAACCTTTGCTTGTCATAGGCATAACAAGCTATTAGGTCTCATGAGGGTATTTTTTAACGATTTAATATTTTTTCTATATATAATATTGTAGGTGACTATTCTAGTTTGAAAATTCATACTTATAGAATGTAGGTGAATATTTAATCAAAAACATGTAATTTACTATTAAAATTAGTGAACTTTTGGGGAATATCATCCATTTAATCATATATATGTAAAAAATATATTTTTTCATAAAATGTCAAAATGATAGCCCATTTGTGAAATTTCTCCCTTAAAATTTTTCCCGCCTCTCACACTATTACATAAAAATATATTAACACCCAATCTACTAGAATATCAATATTGTCCAAATACTGTAAATATTCTCTAACCAAACTATAACTACAGTTGCATCGCATATTCATTGTTAGCAAAATTAGCAGAAACTTTCAATCCTGTTTTATAAGCATCTTCTACGAAGGCAGTTAGATTTTCTAAATATAAGTTGTGATCAAGAGACCAAATGTAATTGTCTGGAAACATAATTCTATAAGTAATTATATTCAAACATGTCAACTTTTAAAATGACATATGTTTGGTTTATTGATGATTCAAATATCTTTTTTCTCAAAAAAACTTCAATACCAAATTTGGATTGCTCCTTGGAATCCTAATTTATATAACCTAATGAATTATTGAATTCCACCTTTGCCTCTTATAATTCCACCTTTGGTTAAGAGGCAGTCCAAGATAATTAGATTATGCTGTGGGTGGCATATACTCTACGATGTTATAGTTATAGTTTATGATCCAAAAAAAACATAACATAGAATATTCTCATCTCAACCTAAACTATCCAATCCTTCTACTAAAAGCTATCCAACTTATCGAGCCATAATTTAAATGACTATTATGCAGAAACTTTGTTCCAGCTTTGTCCAATTATTTAGTTAATAGAGAACCATCTATCTGCAATTATGATCACAGTCAAAATTGATGTGCCCAGTTTAAACCTTTTTACTCAGCTTTTATAATATATATTATATTATATATTATCCTTTGGTCAAGAGAATAACCCAAGGTAATAGATTTTGTTGTTGGTAGTATATACTGTACCATGTTTTAGCTTGTGACATAGAATATTGTAATCTTAAGCAGGTTGATGTAAACTATCCAATCCTTGTACCCAGCCGACTTATAAGCCATAATTTCCAGGCCCTGTAAGATTGATGTGCCCGGTTTAACCTTTTACTCAGCTAGCTAGCTAGCTTGCTTTTATATATATATTATATATAAAAGGTAATAGATTTTGTCGTTGGTAGTATATACTAACAAAAACAATGACAAACAGCCAACTTATGAAGCCATGATTAAATGACTATTATACAGAAACGTTGTTCCAGCTCGGTTCAATTATTTTGTTTTAGAGAACTATCTCTACAATTGATTTATGATCACAGTCAAATGTCCAGGCGCTATCAAATTTCATGTGCCAGTTTAAGCTTTTATTGTTTAACTTATATATAAGTTAAAACAATAAAGCTTAAACTGGGCACATGAAATTTGATAAGGCGTATATATATATATATTTATATATTATATATATATATATATATATCTAGATAGTAGATTTTTATTGGGTATTATATACTGTATTGTGCTTTAGTTTGTGATCATATAAAAAACAGAGAATATTGTAATCTCAACCAATGTGCAGGTGGACCTAAACTATCCAATACTTCTAGTAAAAGAAAGCAATGACAAACCATCCAACTTATCATGCCATAATTTAAATGACTGTTATGCAGAAACTTGCTCCAGCTTTGTTCAATCATTTAGTTAATAGAGAAGCTTCTTTATACTTGGTTTAGTCCATCATTTAGTTAATGGAGAATCATCTTTACAATTGGTTTATGATCAGAGTCAAAATTTCCAAGCCCTGTCAAGTTTAATGGGCACAGTCTAAACCTTCTTGCTCAGCTTGAATTTTAATATATATATTAATTTTCAGAGTAACCATTGAATATCTATATATATAATTGTTAATATGAAAACCTTGTTGCATTATCATCATAGATTTTAGGAACATCCTAAATTGTGCTATGTAACACCTTAGCTACATAGTTTAGGTTGAGATGTCTATCCTTCCAATACCTCATCCACAGTTATTAGATATATATAATAAAAAAAAATTATATATATATAGATAACATTAGCCCTGGGTTCAAGAACACTACAATATTTAGGACATCGGCCTTCAAGTCCGTATCTTCTTTGTCCTAAGGTTTTCAAGTCATGAAAATGAAGAACACTGAAATATTTGTGGGATTGGAACTCAAGTATTGGCATTTCTGATGAATATTCCATCCCAAACCTCACAACAAAGAAAAACAAATATCCACAGAAGAGATATTTACCGTACAAAATCCACTGCACTAGACGACGAAGGATCCTTGATTATTCGGATTGGTTTCTTGTTCAAATTATTGCTTTGAAGCTCTGAAGAAAAATCCGTATGCTTCCGTATCCTTGAAGCATACCCATGTCGAATAAATGTACAGAAGCAGATTGACATGATTTTATACTAGTTGCCAAACTTGATTATAGTGGTTCAGTGTCAAAATGGCACATGGCTTACTGAAATCAAAATATTCATTGATCATAGTAGTTCAGTATCAAAATGGCACATGGCTTACTGAAATCAAAATATTCATAATCTCTACCAGAAAATTCATGCTCCTGTTCTCTAAAGATAAAGTACATGTAGATCTTTTGTTACAATTCTGATGTGTATGCCGATTGATCTGATATCTACAATCCCTCCTTCAGCCCATACAACCCCTAGTACTATAAGCTATGGATATGATATCAATTCATACTGTAACCACTTATTAAAACATGCACTTTCCAGCTGGTGGAAGTAAAATCCATATTCTATTATTTCGCTACAAAACAAGGCCTCCCTCATGCCTATTTCAAATATGAGGAAAATAATATCAGATGATATAACTTTATTTGAGAGATAAACTATGGGAAATGACAGCGGAAAAAACAAAACACTCATTTGAATAACTTTTCTCCCTCTGCCACATTTTTGTCCAAATGCACTTTCATCCACCATAGATCTAGTCATATTAGAATTGCAATAGAACTAACATTCTACTAATCTAATTAATTCAACTACCCACCAATCCTCACTATGAAAATTTCGAACTTCTTTGCTAACTCTGACTAGAATGGCAATCGAACTAACATTCTACTCATCTAATTAATTCAACTACCCACCAATCCTCACTCTGAAGATTTCGAACTTCTTTCCTAACTCTCAAGGCAGAATTTCCTGGAAGTAGCTTAAGCGGTCTGGAATTTATGTATCATTGAACCTTTTGAGAGGTAACCAATTGTCACCAATATTTTTTTCTTTTGGTTCATATGTTAGAGTTGTACCCTAAAGCAGGAATACTGAATTGAGATGAGCAAGTTGGCCACAATGAGCCTTGTTTGGTAAGTTGGACAATGGGAATATGCATTTAACTAATGTTAGGTTAGGAAAAGATTTTGTGCTTTTTAAATCAGTTTGATATCATGTTAATGATATTTAATAATTATTCAAATCAGACTAATTGAATTTTTTTATGGTAGATTTTTAGTTATTAGTTGAATTTTAATTAAGGTTTCAGAAGCAATTTTCAAAAAACTAGGAGAATGTTAGCTAATATTTTTTTTTAAATAGTAAAATGCTAACTTCAAATTGTTGATTATATATAGCTAAACATTGAGTTAACTTCTAATATTTTGGTACATCATATCCAAATTTAAAACTTTGGAATTTACTAATATTTTAATTAAATAAAAGAATTTTTTATCCATTCTTTTCATTAATGAAATGTCAATATAGGTAACTATGACTAAAATACTTACTTTGCCCATATGTATCTTTGCTACATTAAAACTAATTTTCCCTATCATCCAAATGCATATGCATGCAGCAATGCGTTTGTTATAACAATGGAAGGTCATCCAATATGTCATGTCCAAAAGTAGTTGTTACTAAGCATTTCACGATATCATGCTTCAAGGAAAACATTAGGATTCATACATCATATCACAATTTAATGTAACATATTCAACTACATCACTTAAATGTGGTCACCATCTATATACATAATAACAACATTCCTCCAATCAAATTTGCTAATTTCAACAAACATATTTCTCATTTCATAAAATTCGTTGTATACTCGACTTATATAAATTAAACATTAATATAAAAAAATCATAAAAATGAACTAAATTATAATTTTATTTAAATTTATTATATATATATATGCATTTAAAAAAATCATGTAAAGATTCTTAATATGGAGATTCACTTCCACTTTACTATGACAATTCTTAATTGGTGTTGCAATACCATGACTTATTAATAGGACATTGCCAAAAAACAATGAATCATTTAATATGACTTTTTCTTAATTAAATGCATAATTAATTAATTAAATGCATAATTATTTTTAAGATAAATCTAAACCTTTGATTTGTCACTATTATTAAAAATATTGTAGAATATTCCATATAAGTTAAATCCTTACTATCATCTAATAATTATGGATAATTAAATTAAAATTCTAGAAGCACTATTCCAAAATAAAAAAAATTATTAAAAATACACAAAATAACTACATTGTTTTCTAAATAACAAAGTACACATTCAACCAAATAATTTGCCAATAAAAAATACAACAACTCACCTACATTAAAAGATGTTCAACATATAAAACGGCAAAATAGGAATAGGAACAGATGTTCAACATATAAAACTGCAAAATAGGAATAGGAACTCTATTGGAATGACATGCCCATACTTTGAAGAATACGAGAATCAATAAGATTTTTTGAAAACGAAATGGGCAAGTCATCTTGGTATGAAGAAGCTAGGAAGCTTACCCTCGAATACTCGGACATATTAAACCATGGATTTCTAAATTGTCGCCAATGGATTAGCCTTGAATACAAGGTACCATCGAAACAAATGAAAATTTGAGTGCAAATATATGGTATATGTATATAAATGGATGACCAATAAATGACATCAAATGTGCAAGCCATTTGCATTTCCATTACCATTCAAAACAAAATATCAAGTTGGTCACTTCATGAGAATTAAGATATCCTTGGATATATAAATTAACAGCATCTAAAAATGAGACTACAAAACTTCAGATAAGTTAGTTGAGACTACAAAACTTTAGATAAGTTAGTTGAAGGTTACATACTCTTGTTATTTTATTAGGAATTTAGATGTATAAATAGAGATGGGATAGATCATTAAACCTTTAACTTGGTATTGTAATGAGATAATAAGAATAAGATATATTGGGAAACTCAAGAATATACATGGATATATAGAAGAATAATAAATAGAGGGAAGGGAATTCCAATCCAAGTTTACATTGAATTTACTGTATACTTATACTTGCAAGATGTGGTTGGAGTAGTTATATCCACTCTCAACCATCTATTTACTCTATCTTTATACATTTACCAAGGTTTACTCACATTTACACATAAAATATGATGGCATTTATTTCAATCATTTCTCTATACTATTCTTGGATGCAAGCCATAACCCAGAAGAAAAAAGTTTTATAATCAAAGAATCAAGGATTGGAGTTAGTAAAAATCATATACATTTACCAAGGTTTACTCACATTTACTCATAAGATATGATGACATTTACTTCAATCTTTTCTCTATATTATTCTCGGATGCAAGCCATAACCCAAAAGAAAAGATTTTTATAATCAAACAATCAATGATTGGAGTTAGTAAAAACCATATTTACACAATTAATTACCTCCTTATAGATGACATGCTCATGGTGTTAACCATCCTTCATAACCATACATAACTATCTATATAAATGAAAACTAAACATGTGAAGATTTTACTTCTAATCTAATATACTTAGCTATTGAAATGCATGGGTAATATAAAAAATCTTTCAATGTCATTTTCTTATCCAAGCTTTACTTATTAAGAACACATAGGAACGGAAGATAGATTCCATAACATAGAGATTGAATACTTCTTCTTTTCTCCACAATCCATGTTGGGGTACATGTCCACTCAAGCCCTCACTAAGACCTCACTTAGGCTTTCATTTTACCCTCTTACACACATTATTATGGGCATGCTACCACTTTTCCTTCACCATTAGACCTTCCCTACTATTTGGTATCATATTCTATTTTTTAGTGTTTTTCTATTTTTAATAAGTTTATTTTTAGTAGTGGGTGACATGTAAGACGACATGTTATTGTGCATTAACTTGTTCCTAAGGCTGATAATTATTAATGCACATTCCCTTTTTTATTTTAAGAGACTACCTTTGATCAAAATCTGGATTAGGGGCAAAATTTTGCTCAAAAATCAAAGTTCTTAGAATCACTCAAAACCTAAATGACCATGTCCGTATTAGCGATACAATCCCAATGCAACTTGTTTCACTCAAAATGGAGTTCGTATGAGAAAGATAGAGACTTATGCCCACTTTGTCAAACGGGGAAAATTTGAGTATAGGGCTGACTCGGATGTTGACTAGGCATTTGTACAACCCAGTCAACAAAAAGGAATATCTCAAGGAATATTGTTTGTAATATTCCCGTAATATTCCGACAGGTGGCTCAATCGGGTTGTGACAAGTCTTGGCATATTATTAGTCAAGGGCATTTTAGGTGGACCAATGAGAGGCCCACACATGGAAAACCCAGTGGCCGCCACGTGCTCTCTCAAAGGTCATCTAAATTTATTTGGGAGGTCGGCAGAGTTGAAACCACAACCTCACCCACATAAGCCCCACAGTTTACTGTTATGCCACAACCATATCACTTAACCATAAACATTTTTGATTTGATATAAATGTTAATGCTCACAAGTTTGGGAGGTGGGCGCTAATCTTAACCGCGAGAATGTGAATGCGCCAAGATTAACCTCTAGGAGTTACCATAACCATGAGGGGAGCCTAACCATCTAGGTAATCATCAGCATGTGAACACTCCGACATTAACTGCGAGTTTAATGCACTAAGTGGAGATTAACGCTAATTGGCACATGATTAACCCTTAATTAAGCATGGATTTAGTTGGTGGTGGTTTTAGTAGGTCCAAAAAATCTAGCATTGTTGTGACTTTGGTGGAGTTAACTAGAGTTTCTCTAGATTTGGTGGAGTTTTCCTAGGGAAACCTGAAGAGATCATAACTTTTGCATATTTTGACTAATTTTGGCTCAAAAAGAGTCATTCCTAGATGATTTGGATGCCCTGAACACAATGGAATAGGTTGTAAAGGCATAAAGACACTTCTGTATGTAATTTTTCTACGTTGAAGTTTAAGGAATCCTAGGGCCACCAAGAGAGGAGGTCAAGCCTAGATTAGTTGAAGTCCAATTATAGAGCTTGGACAATCATTTTCAGGATTTTTGAGTCTTCTGAATCCAATGGAGTAGGTTGCAAATCCAGTGGAGCAATGCAAGTGCATGTAATCAAATAATTGACCATTAATCCAAAGAGGGTTTAGCCATTGAAGAAGGTCCAAGGAGATGTAGCCCAGAAGAGGTGAACTCTTTTATCATCTTTATGTTATGAGTTGTTGTGTTTTACTTCTCTAAATTTTACTTAATGTATATGTGTTTTAAATAGTTAATTAACCTCATAAATTGCTCATAAAATACACTCAACACTTGACACATAATTCCTCACATTTTGGTTGATCTGAGATGATTCTAAACACATTTTTTTAATACTCATGAGGGAGATTGCATAACATTAAAAAGTTTGCCCAACATTCAAATCAAGTTTGTATCAAGGCACTATTAATTCATTTTAACCCTAAGATGGTTTGCCAAGGTTAGCTAGAAAATTAGCTATTGGTTTTGTATTTGTGTAAGGAGAATTTAGCTGTGTGCAAGTTTATGTGTGTAAGCTGAAGATGGTCTAAGACTCTTATTTATTGAGAAACCTTTTGAAGCTTTGTGAAGAATTTTTATGCATTACAAGTGTGATGGCAACTTCAACAAGTGATGTTTCTAATCCATCTTCCTTAGCACGACTCTTTGATTTAGATATGTTACAAAATCTTATCATCATGAGAGATATGGTGTAAGAGATGAATGAAGATAGGAAGGAGAACACTATACTTCAAGAGGAGTTGATGGCCATGAAGTAGGAGAAGAAAGAGCTTCTTGAAAATATGCATGAGATGGAGATTCAACTCCATGATGCCAAAGAAACCCTAGCCAAGTATGTGCATGAAAATAAGGTATGCAATTCAATTTAATCTTCAATTTCCTCTCAAAATGAATGTTTTGGTGCTTTTGAAAGACACACTAGAGGAATAGGGTCAAAATTATTGATGAAGATGGGATATGAAGGTAAAGGGATAGGCAAACATGCACAAGGCATAGCTGAGCCAATTGTTGTTGAGGAAAGGCCTAGGTATTTGGGTCTTGGTTATGGACAACATGATGGAGAATGATCCAAAGCTAAGGAGGCACATGAAGGTGTTCCAAGAAGGACTTTCATTACTTGTTCATTACCTCAAGCTTGTAAAGTTTGTGTTCACGAGGAATGCAAAAGTTTTATACCCACTTTGCAAGAAGATGATGTTGGGATGGGGTCCCTTGGGTCAGTTTTGAGGTTAAGATAACCCAAGTTTTGGTACACTTTGTGTAAACAATGTAATTCTTCATGAATTGAGGATGCAGAGCACATAGATTACTAGGAATTGAATGGGTTTAACCCCTTGTTTTATGTAAAGTTTGAGTCATTTTTGAGATTCACCCATGATCCGCGAACCATGGCATTGTATGAAAAAGTCTATAAATAGTGAGTCTTAGTGAAAGAAAGAGGTAATGAAGAAAGAGAAGAATATAGAGAATTGAGTTGAACGAAGAAGTATAGGGCAGGAAGGCTCTACTTCCTGCACTTTGATAGGGAATGAAAAGCTCTACAACTGAGTGCGTGGAGACCTAGGTAGAGTATGTAGCTAATTGCGCAAACCCCTGCAATTGTGTGCACTGGTTTTGAGTCTATAACCTTGAATTGAAGATCAATAAAGACAATTTCCAAAAAATTCTTGCGTATTTATGTTTATTTTCGTTAATGCTAAATGATGTCGATGAATGATGTGTTTTATGGAATATTGATTGAATTTTGTGTGATTCTCTTGAATAACTATTAATGATGTATGCAATGCATGTTTAAGTACTTTCGCGAAGACTTTGATGAATTCTTTGATGCTTATTAATAACTTTAGTAAATCTTCTTGAACCCTAATTTAGGACTGCTCTCTGATGCATGTAAGTGGACAAATGGACTATTAAAGGTCCACAAGGACTAATCGTAGACCTTCGCGAAGGTTTGAAGGCCGTTTGACAGAGTTGTAGCAACAAAGGTGAATTTGCAAGTTATAAATATGCATTTAATCAAGTTTCTTTTGATTATGATAAACATGGTAAATCTTCACATAATATTTGGAGAAAATTTACATGTCAGTTTTGTGGTTTGAATAACCATACTGTTTTGAGGTGTTGGAAGAGGATAGCCATACACAGGAAACTTTCAAAAAAAAAAAAGACAGAAATCCAAAGGTCCATTGGATAATGGAAACCATGAAAAGAAGATGTAATTATTTTTCATTCATTTCCATAAGTAGAGTCATCTTGTAGATAGATGTTGGACTTTGCATTCAACAAGTCATCCATGACAATTGAAGAAGCTGGAGAGAGATTTTGCAAGAATGGAAAAGAGGATTCCATAATTGATGTGGGTCAGGATGATACACATGATGAAGTGCAACTGAAAGAAATGCCATTGAAATGGTTTGGAATGAGATTGTTAGATTTCTTAACCAATTAAGGCCTTCCATTTCTTTTGATAATTTATGTAGATCTTGCCTTATTGATGCATTTCTTTTCTCCTGAAAGTATTTTGCATATTGCATGAAGCAAGATGTTGGAAAAGTAGAGTTATATTGACTCACTTAGATGCAACAAAGATGGCAATTTGCAACTAAAAATTTGCATGCATGTTTCATTCTCGAACTTGCATGTTTACTCCAGGAAGGTGTTTGAAAGTGGAGTATGTTGACTCACTTTACTGCAACAAATTTAATCATTTCAGCTCTTTAAGTACTCGTACACACCAATGGGATTCTTTTACTTGCGATTATACTTGTGAGAGAGTTGATAATTGTTATACATGTATGAGAGTTCATGTGTGTTAACAGTGGAATTTTTAATAGTTCCATTGTGCTTGAACATGCATAAGTGATTAACTTATGTTGGTTGATTGCTTTGTTAACATGTATGTTGTCAACTTGAGAATGTTGATCATTTGCCCATTCATGAGTGTCGGATTGTGTGGTTGATTGATTATTACATGTATGTTATATCGAATTGGAAGATTTGATTTTGTCTCCAAAGATGAAATGAATATGTGATGAATTGTTTCATGAGAATGTGGAATTCTTGTTGTAAATCATTAAGTTGTTGTACATGCTTTTGCTTGACTTGAAAGTCAGTTGTTTGAAGAACCATGCTTTGTCAAATTTTGTTTAGTTGATGGTTTATACGCCAAGATGTAAGAGTAAATGACGATGTTCACATGATGTGACATTTGTTTCTTTGACGAAGAAAAAGGAAGAGGTCCTCGAGTTATATTCTTTCATGAGTGTTTTTCAAGGTTAATGGTGCTTCTTGTGACATGACAAGATGTCGCAAGATTTTAGAAGGTCCACGCTTGAGCAAGAGGCTCATGATTAGCCTTCATTCCCAAATCATGACATGAGCACCATGTTAACACTGGAAGATGATGGAATCAAGAATTGAAAATGGACAAAAATTCCAAAAAAAATTGGAATCATTATAGACCATTTGATGTGCTGATAGAAAGAAGTGAAAGGGATGGTGAATGAATTCTTCCATATGTGGAATTTGGAACCGTGGAGGTAAAATAATGGTCATTTCATTTCTTTCTATTACTAATATTGGAACTTATTGTTGTAGTTCACTCAGGTGGGATTAACATGGAAAAATGATTTCCAAGGAGAGACTTGCATCAAATGCATGCATTGTAAAGGAGGAACATGATTCTCAGTGGGAAGGCCATCAGTTAGCATTCCAAGCATCGAGGGATCGCTTTGGTACAACATGATGTTTAATCAGCAGGTAGCCAGCAACTGTTGGATTGGATCAACAGTAAAAGGATAACATTGGTTGAAGTACCAATCCATTTGAAAGGAAAGATAGAGAACCCAAGTGGTTATCAAATAGATTTTCCAAGTAGAACCAATTGATATAACTTGGGAAGGAGAAGAGTATTCAACTCTCATCAGATAACTAGCTTTTGTGGGTCCAAAATCCTATTAGTGGGAAGGAGTGATCAGAATCCAGATTAGGGAAAAAACTTTGCTCAAAAATCAAACTGCTCAAAATCGCTCAAAACCTAAATGACCGTGTTCGTCTCAGTGATACGATCCCAATGCATCTCGTTTCACTCAAAAAGAAGCTCGTATGTGAAAGATAGAGACTTTTGTCTGCTTTCTCAAGTAGGCAAAATTTGGGTATAGGGCTGACTGGGATGCTGACTAGGCATCTGTGGAACTCAGTCAGTAAAAAAGAATATTCCAAGGAATATTCCAAGAATATTTTGACAAGTGGTTCAATCACGTTGTGACAAGTGTCAGCATATTATTGGTCGAGGGCATTTATTAGGTGGACCAATGAGAGGCTAACATGTGGCAAGCCTAGAGGCTGCCATGTGCCCTCTCAAAGGTCATGTAAAATTATTTGGGAGGCCAATGAAGTTGAAACTACGACCTCACCCACACAAGCCCCACATTTTATGGCTATGCCACAATTGTATCACTTAACCATAAACATTTTAGGTTTGATTTAAATGTTAATGCAAAAAAATTTAGGAGGTGGGTATTAACCTTAACTGCGAGGATGTGAATGCACCAACATTAACTACTAGAAGTTACTGTAACCGTCAGGGGATCCTAACTATTGAGGTAATCACCAGCATGTGAACGCTCCAAGATTAACTGCTAGTTTAATGCGCTAAGTGGATATTAGTGCTAATTAACACATGATTAACCCTTAATTAAGCATGAATTTAGTTGGTGGCAATTTTAGTAGGTCAAACAAATCAGGCATTGCTCCATCTTTGGTGGGGTTAACTGGATTTTCTCCAGATTTGGTGGAGTTTTCTTAGGGAAAACTAATTTTACATATTTCGACCAATTTTGGCTCAGAAAGAGTCATTCCTAGATTATTTGGATGCTATGAACACAATGGATAGGTTGTAGAGGAAGAAAGACACTTATGTACATGATTTTTCTATGTTGAAGTTTAAGGAAGCCCAGGGCCACGAGGAGAGCAAGTTAAGCCTAGATCAACTGAAGTCCAATTGCAGAGCTTGGATAGTCAATGTTGGGTCTTCTGAATCCAATGGAATAGGTTGAAAAGCCATTGGAGCACCGTAGGTGCTTGTAATAATAGAATTGACAATTAATCCAAGGAGGGCCCAGCCATTGAAGCAGGTCCAAGGAGATGTATTAGAGGAGCGGTGAACTCATTTATCAACTTTGTGCTATGATTTGTTGTGTTTTACTTCTCTGCAATTTACTTATTGTATATGTGTTTTAAACAACTAATTAACCTCATAAATTTCTCATAAAAGACACTCAACACTTGACACATAATTCCTCACATTTTTGTTAATTTGAGATGATCCTAAACACATTTTATTAATATTGATGAGGGAGCTTGCATAGAATTAACAAGTTTGCCCAACATTCAGATCAACCTTATCCACAACCTTATTCTCTCAGCTACGAACCATATCCTTTGGCTTTAAATCTTATTTTTTAGTTTTCTTGCAATTTATGGGTTAAGAGTTGGATGAGGGAATATACACTTCATTTCTAAATTATTTTTGACTCCACTTATATTTAGTCAACCCTATTTTAGACTCTCACTCTATTTTAGGGTCTCTTGCTCTAATTTTTGGCTACTAGCTAATCAGGGAAATAACTTCTACGTTTCCTAGTGTACATGCACTATAGAACTCCAACCTAGTGTGCATTGGTTCCATCTAATGGAGGCTTTTTAATCATATTCATGCCAACAAATAAAACACACAAGAGTTTATGGGTAATTTGATTTTCTCCCTTGAGCTACATAGTCTTTTTTAGTGAAATTTCATTATCTCTTCTTTATTGTTTATGCAATTGCTAGTGTAGCAATTTTACAAAGCCAACTCTTGTGCTTGTGCTTAAAATCCAACATGGTATTAGCGAATTTGTGAGTCAATGAAGAAAACTAAAATTTTATTGGATATTTGACAAGTTAGAATATCCCAAAGAGAATAGATTATATCACAATCACTTTGATCCTCACTTATTTCAATTACTTTGAATGGAAGCCAAAGATTCATCTATTGTTGCATAACAAAGGACTCAATAGGATCACTATTGGGATTGAAGTAGAACCTAATTCAACGATTGAGAAATTGAAGTTATTTAAGGGAATGAATGAAGCCTATGGGATATTATTTTTTTTATATCTTCCCTAATTTATTATTTTATGTAGAAACATGTATAAACCCTCATGATCTATGTACAAAACTCAAGGGATTGTTT
Source organism: Pinus taeda (assembly GCA_000404065.3). Classification (NCBI taxonomy): domain Eukaryota; kingdom Viridiplantae; phylum Streptophyta; class Pinopsida; order Pinales; family Pinaceae; genus Pinus; species Pinus taeda. Next base: position 18,285 of record APFE030273138.1, on the reverse strand, counting down.
GGAAAATAGGATGAGTTTAGAGGAAATCAACTAGAGAATAAGCTAATGACTACAGATCATAACAATTTCAAGAATGTATAATAATTATTCTCTAAGTTCATGACTTTAATAACTCATGTAACATACTATGGCATAGATAGGAAACAAAGGCAATGTATCCTCTCAACACTTTCTAAACTACATCCTAAATATTTTATCTTTGTCTCTTCATTCCATATCACTAGACGCCTATGGCTAAACATTGGAAGATGAAATTTATGTATGATTTTATTGACTCATTGATACATATGTAAAATAATATCATTCACATGGGGGCCTTTAAATCTTCCAATTCTTGTGCATTTATGTTGAAGTATGATAACAAGAATAAAAAATAGAATGCAAGGGATCTTTATTAATGCAGAAAAAATTGAATACTTGAATCCCAAGTGTGGAAAATATAATGAGGAGAGAACAAATTGAAAATACTATGATGGAGGATTTCATTTGGAGAGTTCTTTTATGGTGAAGATAATTGATCTCATGGAAAAAATACTTCAACAACACAACCTAACATATTTCATACTAGATAATGTCAAGAAGAAGGCTAAAGAAAAGCCACCAAAGAATTAAGGTATGGGTCATGTCTTGAGTATTACTATTTCATAATATGCTAGATGTATTTTAGATTCATTTTCCTCTAATCATATGCATGCATTAATGATTATGTTTTTATCTAGTACCTTGCATTAGTCCTACTATAATAACTTCTCCACCACCTTTTTTAGGGAGACATTCATGATGATTTTCCATACTCTTCAAAACAAATTTATGATCGTATTTGAGTATTTTATTTATAAGTCCATTGGTAACATATTAAATATCCAGATAATAGTACATATAGGGCATGACATACTTTATCAAATGCTAGTGGGCTAATGGGCTAGTGGGTGATACTTCTAAGACACGGAGAACTATTTTTTAACTTTTTAATAGTGCACGAGCTCTCACTACTATTTCAAGAAAGGACAAGGTTCAAACAATAGAAAATTACTTCTCACTTGATATTATAAGACATGTTGGATAGATATATGACAAGGTTTATTAGAAACATAACCCTTCTTCATAGAAACTAGATATTAGACACAATATGCATTATCTTATATGGTTGGGGTGATGAGGGTTCTTCCCATTGGGTTTTTTCTCTTTAGATCACTTTTTTCATATATTATCTTGCATAATTTGTTTCATGAATAAATAACATGGCTACAATTTTCTAGGAATTGTTGAATTTTTTACAAATTTGTTTATACATGAGTACCTAAAATGGATAAAAGTTGTTAGGACTCTTTCATTATGTAGAGTCCCTAATTGTTCTTTAGGGGGGTTGTTGGGGAACATGCATACTCAAGAACTAATAATGGCCTCACTTAGTCCATAATTTGACCCTATTACATGCATTATTAGGGGCACATATGACTGCTTTTCCTTCATTAATATACTTTCCTTACCATTTGGGATCATCTTCTTTTTTTAACATTTCTTTTATATTTAGAAGCCTACTTTTAGAAGGGGTGACACCTAAATGGGATGTGGCAATAAATGGGAACTAACTAGGTAGTGACATAGTGATTTCCTCTCCATTATTGTGCATTATCTTATCCCTAATGCATTTAATTACTAACATACATTCCCTTTCTTATTTATGCAAAGTAATTTATCCACAACTTTATCCACTCACCTACCAACCTTATCATTTGACTTTCACTCTTATTTCCAGGTCAAGAGTTACATGAGGGAGTCTACACTCCACTTATAAATTATTTTTTATTGAAATTATGTTTATTCAAAACTATTTTGGGCTCTCACTCTATTTTAGGGTCTCCTACTCTAAGTTTAGACTATTAGCTAATTAAGGAAAGTCCTTTTCTATTGTGTAGTGTGCATGCACTATGGAACCCCAACCTATTGTACATTGGTTCCCTCTCAAGGAATCTTATTTAAGTGTATTCATGTCAATAAACAATAAATAAAATATTTCTAGAGTAATTCGAATTGGTCTCTTGAGATATTTAGCCCTTTTTAGTGCATTTTCCTTCTCCTTTCTTGTTATTTAGTTGCTAGTGTCGTATGTTTACATAGATAAATCTTGTGATTGTGTTGAAATCCAAATGATCCATACAAATATTATTAAAAATATAAATATTTTCATAAGATATATGAGAATCTTATGTTGAGAATGAAACAAGATGACGGAGCTTAGTGGAAAGGTGTCGCCTTCACTAAGTGGGCCCGCAGGCAAATTATGGTGTAAAGTCTATTTTTAGACTATGTCTATTTTTAGACATATGGATCATGTCTATGAGTTGCAGGATGTTATTTATGGATGATTGGTCAAGTTGGAAAAAATAGATGGAATTCTATTTTTAGACAACAGCGGTGACACTGTCAAGTCTAAATATAGAGCAATCAAATATTATTAGCTTATAATAATATTTGGACTATAAACGTTATCTTATTCTCTTGGAGCACTTCAGTTTGAGCTACAGATGTGGCACATGCAGCTGTCAGAAGGAAATATGTTTTCTTTGTGGGTCAGTTGAGTTGTTGCATGCATGAACTTCAGTTAGAACTCAATCAATTGAGTTTGTTGGAGTTGATTGTGGAGTTGATGGAGTTGTGTTCAGTTTGACTTGGTTAAACTAGTTGTAATTAGTCTAACTGCAAATAGACTAATGATGAGTTGTTAAACTAATTATTAACTCATAATGCAACTAAAGAATACATCAGTTAACTCAGTTGCATGTCAGTGCATGTTCAGTTCAGCAGGGACAGGTGTTAGAGGATCAGATTGCTATCAGTTGTGACTATAGTTGTGCATGAGGATTTGCACAATCAATGGGATTGAGTTATGCCAATGAGAATTGGAAAATACCAAGTGATTATAGCCTCTGCTCACATGATTACCATGGTGAGTGATTCTTTTGAGGTAAATACAAGTTTGGTTCAACCATTCTCATCCATTCTTGTGCAGGTATTTAGTAGTGGAGGCAGGCAAGCAGTGGAATAAATTTGGAGATCAGATCTGAGCTGTATTGTGTGTAATAGGTGGAGATAGTGCTGGATACTTGTGAGAAGTATTGACTATTGTAATGTTACATGTTCTCAATCATTAATATACAAATAGTGTGGGGTTTTCAGTTGTAAGCTTTCCCCGGGTTACATATTGTGTTAACGTGTGCATCTCTTGATGTTTTATTATTATTGATGTTGCTATATTGATGATCAACGTAGAGGAGCTTATTTATTGTGTATGTATTCTGCAATAGTACATGATCAGGATAATCTCCATTGAATATGTGTGTATTCTTCAAAATTACTACATGGTATCAGAGCTGGTTGATTTGTAGAAGAGATTTCTACATGGTATCAAAGCTATTGATCATCATATCTACTATTCAGGAAGTGTTTACATTGTATTTCTTCAGGCAGAGTCTATAATCGGGCGAGGTAGCCTCTAGATTTATCCTTCCTTTGGAAGGTGAGATATCCAGTGAATGCCCATACAGTCAATCTCTGTATCAGAAATATTTTGTTCTTACGAATCTTAGATCTGGAAGTGGTTGATTTGGAGCTGGTGGAATTCGAATTTGCAGTAGTGTTTTCTTGGTATCAAAACTAAGATGTCTTTCACAGGATTGCGATTGGAGTATTCCCTTGAGGGCAGTACAAACTATATTGCATGGAAGGATAGGATGAAGGCAGTATTGGATGATAACGAGTTGAAGGATTTCATAGAGATGGATGTCCCAAAGCCTACTGATGCTACTCAAGCTGATGCTTGGCAAAAGAAGACCACAAAATGTCGAAGGATTCTGTTGGAGGGCATGAAGGATCACATTGTGTCCAGCTTGCATGGAAAGACTTCTCCATATCTGATGTGGAAGGCTTTAACAAATCTATTCCAAAGCAAGAGCAATCAGAGGACGTTGGCGCTCAAAGATAAACTTAGAAACATCAAATGCGAGAAGGGTGAAAGTATGCCCAAGTATCTCACGAAGTTCACTCAGTGTCGAGATGAGCTGGGAAGTGTGGGGGTTACTGTCGATGATGAGGACATGGTGAGCTTGGCTCTCCTTGGTCTTCCGAAGATTTGGCATTCCTATTAGGATGTTGTCAATGGTCGGGAGAAATTGCCATGATGGGAAACGCTGTGGTCAGATCTTGTGCAGGAGGAGATCAGGCAGAGTACTAGGGACAGATCTTCATCAAAGGGAGCTGATGAAGAAAATTGTGCTTTGGCTGCTAAAGCAAAGAAAGGGAAGAGCAAGAAAGCTTCTTAGTCTTGTGTGAAAGGAAAGAAGCAGGACATGTCCAAGGTGAAGTGTTTTCATTATCACCAGCGTGGACATTATGCCACTAATTGTCCGCAAAAGAAGAAGAACAAGCAAGCTGCTGGATCTGTAGCAGGAGAGGCTCTAGCCTCACAATTTGAGCTTGATTTTTCATTGATCGCATGCTTGGTTTTAGGTGTGATGGGATCAATGTGGTTCTTGGACAGTGGTGCGTCTTTTCACATGACGAGAGATAGAGATTTATTTTTTGATCTGGAGGACAAAGATCTTGGAGTGCACATCGACATGGGCAATGATGGTAGATACGGTGCGACCGGTATCAGTACCATTTCCTTGGAGAGGGAGTCTTGTAAACCCTTCGTATTGAAGGAAGTCATACATGTTCCAGGATTGAAGAAGAATCTTATCTTTGTGGTGATGTTAGAAGACAAGGGATATGATATTGTTTCAGTGAGGGAAAGGCTTTCTTGCGCAGCAAGACAACTATAGAAACCCAGAAGATAGGGGTTCGAGTGAGGAACCTTTATGAGTTGCATGTAGATGGATGCACAACAATGACATGCAAGGCAGAAGGATTGATGAGTCAGGATGATGGCGAGTTGTGGCACAGGAGATTGGGTCACCTTCACCATGGAGCCTTGAAGATACTGCAGCAGATCATTATAGGGCTTCCTAAAGGCACACTTGCGCAGTCAGATTAGTGCAAAGGGTGTAATTTGGGGAAGTTTGTGAAAGCCACCTTTCACGAGAAGGATATTCGTGCCACGAAGATCCTTGAGAGAATTCACACAGACGTGTGTGGACCTTTCTAAGTTGCTTCGATAGTAAAACACAAGTATTATGTGAATTTTGTTGATCTTCTTCATGCAGAAGAAGAGCGAGACATATTCAAAGTTCTGTGAATTCAAAGTACTGGTCGAGAAGAAGTCAGGGAAGAAGGTGAAGGCTCTTAGGAGCGATAATGGTGGTGAATACATCTTGGACGAGTTCAAGGATTTCTGCAAGGCAGAAGGGATTCAAAGAGAGCTCATAGCTCCCCATATCCCACAACAAAATGGGGTAGCTGAGTGGAAGAATAGAATTATCGTGGGTCATGCACAAGCGATGTTGCATGATCAAGGCCTACCCCTTCACTTGTGGGCGGACGCATCCAATACAACAATTTATGTGCAGAACCATTCTCCTCATAATATACTTGGCATGAGTACACCCGAGGAGGCTTATTCTGGTAAGAAGCCTGATCTTTCTCGTTTGAGGATTTTTGGTGCTAACATTTACATGTATGTGACGAAGGATGCCAGGAAGAAGTTGGAGCTGACCGCAGAGGTTGGGATCTTTGTGGGGTACATTGATACGCCCCACAACTATCGTGTGTATTTGCCATACAATGGTAAAATTGTTGTGCAATGAGATATAAAATTTCAGGAGGAGAAAGCCATGAAGCGTTCGCTTGAGAGGGAGCTAGACTTGCATGTAGATGAGGAGCTATGAGTTCTTAAGGATGAGCTTCATAACATGGATCAGCCACAGGACGAGGTTCATGGAGTGGAAGAGACCACTCAAGCAGCGCCAAATATCAGAGGGCGAAAGTGCTTGACAGAAGCTGAGCGGCTGGCTCAAGATGTAGAGAAAGTTGTAGGACCACCTACAACCCAACGTAGATAGAGATAGTCATCTGATCGGTACACTGGATACATGGCTCTTATGAGCAAGTGTGTTGTGATCGAGCCATCCTCTTTCGAGGAAGTTGTGGAGGATCCCGCATGGGTAGATGCCATGGTGGAAGAGTATGATTCTATTTTCAAAAATAGTGCATGGGAGATTATTCTTAAACTAGAAGGGAAATCAGTGGTGGGTTTGAGATGGATCTACAAAGTTAAACAGGCAGCTGATGGGATTGTGAAGTACAAGGCAAGATTTGTTGCTCGAGGCTTTTCACAGATAGAGGGGATCGATTATGAGAAGACCTTTGCCCCTGTCGGAAGGTATTCTTCCATACGGACAATTCTTGCTCTCTCAGCACAGATGGGATGGCACATTCATCAGTTGGATGTGAAGACTATGTTCCTTCCTAGAGGTTGGAGGAAGGAGGATGCTACTTCAGCGGAGGCAATGGATGCCACTGGTTACCAGCAGTTGGTGGAGTCGCATGTGTGCAGGCTCAAGAAAGGCACATCGGGATATGGATTGGATGAGATGAAGCTATGTGGCTTCATGGATGCAGATTGGGTAGGGAGCTCAAGAGGCCGAGTATATGGCAACAAGGGCATCAGGTACCATCATATTAGATATTGTGTGCAGCGGAGGATCATGTTACTTTCATACATTCCAACGGAGGATTAGGATGCTGATATTCTGACGAAGGCTCTCACCAGGAGCAAATTTGAATACCACCGAGGCAAGATAGGGGTTGCTTATAATCCATATCTTGTTGAGAATGCAACAGGATGATGGAGCTTAGTGGAAAGGAGTCGCCTTCACTAAGTGGGCCCGCAGGCAAATTATGGTGCAAAGTCTATTTTTAGACATATGGATCATGTCTATGAGTTGCAGGATGTTGTTTATGGATGATTGGTCAAGTTGGAAAAAATATATGGACTTCTATTTTTAGACAAGAGTGGTGACACTATCAAGTCTAAATATAGAGCAATCAAATATTATTAGCTTAAAATAATATTTATACTATAAATTTTATCTTATTCTCTTGGAGCAATTCAGTTTGAGCTACAGATGTGGCACATGCAGTTGTCAGAAGGAAATATGTTTTCTTTGTGGGTCAGTTGAGTTGTTGCATGCATGACTTCAGTTAGAAATCAATCAATTGAGTTTGGTGGAGTTGATTGTGGAGTTGATGGAGTTGTGTTCAGTTTGACTTGGTTAAACTAGTTGTAATTAGTCTGACTGCAAATAGACTAATGATGAGTTGTTAAACTAATTATTAACTCATAATGTAACTAAATAATACATCAGTTAACTCAGTTGCATGTTAGTGCATGTTCAGTTCAGTAGGGGCAAGTGTTAGAGGATCAGATTGCTATCAGTTGTGACTATAGTTGTGCACGAGGATTTGCACAATCAATGTGATTGAGTTATGCCAATGACAATTGGCCAATACCAAGTGATTATAGCCTCTGCTCACGTGATTCCCATGGTTAGTGATTCTTTTGAGGTAAATACGAGTTTGGTTCAACCATTCTCATCCATTCTTGTGCAGGTAGTGAGTAGTGGAGGTAGGCAAGTAGTGGAATAGATTTGGAGATCAGATCTGAGCTGTATTATGTGTAAGAGGTGGAGATAGTGTTGGATACTTGTGAGAAGTATTGACTATAGCAATGTTACATGTTCTCAATCATTAATATATAGATAGTGTGTGGTTTTTAGTTGTAAGCTTTCCCTGGGTCACATACTGTGTTAATGTGTGCATGCTCATGATGTTTTATTGTTATTGATGCTGCTATATTGATGATCAACGTAGAGGAGCTTATGTATTGTTTATGTATTCCGAAATAATACATGATCATGATAATATCCATTGAATATGTGTTTATTATTCAAAATTTCTACAACTTATCTATGTTGATATTGCAAATTAGCCAATTAACTAAGGTTGATATATTTTCCAACCAATGAAGAGCTTTGTTATACTTAATATTTCTCCCACAATACAAACCCTAGCTAGGATATGATACCACAAGGGAAAAGATGAACAATGCAATTTTATTAGGCCATTATCTCAACCTTAGAGCAAGAATATTAATAAACCAATATTTTACTATTTATTATTTTGAAGACAAGGTAGCCTTTAAAACCCACAATACTTGGTCCACATAACACAAGAACACATTCCTTCTCTCTAAGTAGTCCCTCAAGGTGGTATTTATAGTGTGCATAGAAAGGTATAGGCTAATGTCCCTCCACTCAAATAAAATTTCATGGCATTATTGACTCTAATTTAGGTTTCAAAGGCTTCATTTCATGGAATGTTATATCACATAGCACGTCCGTGTTGTTTCCTCATCAATAATTCTCCTTTATCCTCTCTTTTGTTCATCCAAAAAATATATCCCCTATTTCGTTTAAATTTCCATTCGTTTGTTTCTATCAAATAGTGGTAATATGAGTCCTAATCTAATTCTTCTTAGTTCCATGAATGCATAAAATATACATTGCTAAATTATAGGACTAGTGACTTAAAGCTAAGAAATGGATTTCTCCACTAATATTTTCTCAATTTTTTTTGTAAACATGGTAGTACTTTCACTATTTATATTAACTAGACAAAATTAGGTTTTTCCATTTATTCCAAGTGGCCTCAACCTGCCTGTAGGAAACCAGGTTGGCCACCTGTCAGCATTAAAGGTTGTCCAAAATTTGTATAAGTCTTTTTCTATCAACCTAACAACATTATCTATATTATCTATACTGCAAATCAACTTTGAAAAGTAAAAGCTATTCGTCATGAAACAAAATCAAAATTTATTTGGATCACTATTTTACTCGTTCGAGGAAATCATGGGGGTTGGGGATTTGGCACTGGAACCCAACATCTTTCTTCTCTTCATATTCCGCAGCATTTGTTCAATCCTTCCCAGTGTTAAGTTGTTACGATAAGTTTGTATCTGGACTGCCGCTATCTCCCTAAGTAGCTCTGCTTTGATGGGATATTTCTCTTTGGTGTCCTCCTGTGCCTCTAGACCTTTTCTTGATGCCTGTTATTTGTTGAGAGTCATGGTCTAGGCCACAACATTCTTCATGACCTAATTGGTGAGCCCTAGTATTGTAGCAATAATGCTACAACTCCTGGGGCTTCCTGTCTCTTAATTTTATCAACCCGGTAGTTCGTACAAACTTGGAAGCGGCGGTGCTATATGCACAAGTACTAGCTCTTGTCGCAGTTATCACTTGGTTAGCTGGCACAAGTCCGCTAGGGTTTAAGCCAACTTCTATGGGCTTACAGAAGAAGCTCTATCAATGATGGACGAAAGCTAGCTCAAAGAAGACTAATCTACTTGACAACAATGAACTGAAAGCAAATCAAAGCATGTAAACCTAGGAAACCCTAATGTAACTAGTCTAGCCTCTATAATGCAAATGACGTGAAGGAAACTTCTACCAATGCTGCTACTATCTCTAATAAGTGAAAATGCATGGATCTAAACTGCTTACATCATAAAAGACATGTTTTTGTATTTTTCCTTTAAGTGGGTGAATGATTATGATTGTGTGCTAATTGGGGTTTGGTTGTGCAGATGGGATGGAGAAGGAAGGAAGGCGTGGAACAGGTTGGGGAGGCTAGGTGAGGTCCCTATGGACCCTTAGCATCCATCCACAGAGGTTTTCCACGTTCAGAAGCTCGGCAACCGAGTGAATGGCCTCCTACAGGATGTCTGCAGGGGATCCTACAAGATACTCAGAGGTTACTACAGGATAGTCCTGTAGGTCTTCTACAGGATGTTCTGTGCAGTTCTACAGGATGCTTGGCCGTGAAGGTTTGAAGTGATGGAGGAGTGATGGAATGGTAGGAAGAGATATTCTTGCATGCGCGATCAAGATGGAAGAGATGGTAATGGAACGAGAAAGAGGAGTGTAAATGAAACCAAAGATTATGACTGTCACCAAACCAAAAATGCATCAACCTAAATTACTTATGCCATGAATTCAATGAACAACAATCCAAAACGTGAAGAGAAATATGTATGAGGCTGTAATGAAAGTATGTGTGCAGGTGTGAATGACAAGGAAGCGTCTAATCAAAACCGTGACTGTATTGTAGCAATCATCAAGTAAAGTAATGCGTGTTTTTGGTGGCTAGTTATGGACTGCACCCCAATCTTCAAGAGAGATGGCAGTGAGCCTTAACAACCGTTTTTTTATTATGAGAATGCAGCAAAGACACATATATATAAACAAGGGAGGTACTGGGCGCTTGAGATGGGCCCAACCCCAAGAACTACAGCCTCCCAAGAGAGATTTAGAGCTGGTGCAAAGCTGGATCCATTTTTATTAACCGAGAATGAACAATTACATCAAAACTGTCCACAAGGAGAGCTTGAGAAAGAGCTGAAAGCAAAACTAATCCATGGCCTACAACTCGAATTACAAGCTAGCTAACTAATGGCTAAAACAAAATGACTAACTACCAGCTAAAAATGACTATCAAATGGCTAACAACTAGCTGCCTACTAGCTCCTTACTAGCTAAACAAAATGAGGCCATAAGCTCTCTTATTTATACAATTTCGAGGACCCAACAATCCTCCTAAAAGTTAGGGACTCGGCTGCCCAAGACTTGTAGTTAACAGCAGTCCAACTTTACTTGCTTGGCTGCCCTTGACTTGGAGTTAACAGCAGTCCAACTTGAATTGCTTGGCTGCCCTTGACTTGTAGCTAACAGCAGTCCAACTTGACTTGCTTGGCTGCCCTTGTGCTTATTGATTCGGTGGCCTTTGAACTCCGAGCTGATGGTGGAGAATTCGAGGTAAGGACCCATAAATGAGGGGGACACCTTCGTACAGATCCTCTAACTTGTTCTCCCATGAATTTGGCTGCCAAGTGCTCATTAAGACCTTCAATGTTGTCTCCAAGTTGACCAACAAGGCTACACAAAGCACCCATTAGACTTGTTGGCATAATGACTAACCAAATTCACTCTATTAACATAAAAATAATCAAAAACATGCAATAAACAAATGAGAATTGTGGATCAAGCCAAATTAGGAAGTTGAATGAGCCCAAATAATTGTACGTTTTTGGGGCTCATCATCACCCCCCTACTGAAAGTGTTGCTCATCCTCTGAGCAACCAATCTCTTTCCTTGTCTTTGATGGCCCTGATGGCCTCCTTGTCATGCCAAGCTTCATATGATTCTCCGCTTCTTTAAATGCCTATTGATTGGCTGTCCACAGGCTGTAGGCGAGTTCTCCTGTCATTAGGATGCAGTCCAACGCATCCTTGGAAATCGAAAAATGACCAGTCTCTTGTTGTAATATTGGCAACCCACATGACAAGGCGTAACTTTCACCGCTCATGATGAAAGGCCTGATCAATCCGATTGAAATTTCAGAGAGAAACCAACTTGCTTTGCTGAGTGCAGCCATGAATTACTGCACCCAAATCCTAGTGGGAAACAATAAGGAATGCAGCCTTCCTACTGTGATGAAATTCACCATGACCCTTTGCCAAAAATTTCTTTCACGGATTCTTTTCAGCCGATATAATCGGCCTCTCAAATGTCTATCCAGATACTCTTTCACCTCAACAAGACTCCTGGTCCAAAAATCCTCCAAGTGAAATAGGAAGTATGGATTTCTTGGAAAATACATAACGGCTATTACCCATCTGAAGAAGATGACTATCCATCCTACTTGAACGAAGGCAAACTCAATAGCAACCGTTATTCTGTGCACCATATCATAATCATGTCGCGGGAAGTGAATGCATTTCCACTTAACAATAAAAATCAAGACAGAAACTGTGACTAGGAAGCCTGCAAATGAACAGAAAACTGACTTGGCCATGATATAGTCAGGTTGGGATGCACGAACTACAATCCAACACTTGAGGACGTGATCCGTAGTGTTGTCACACCCTCTTTTTTCATGGGAATTACAACATGAGAGTGCTAAAGGAACCTTTTGAGAGTTGATCTTACGAATGGTTTTACCTGCTAAAACCGCGCAGGACAAGAGCAGAAGCAGTAATACACATGATATGAAGAGTATAGTGCCGGACACTAGGAACCAGAATGATCCACTTTGGTCGGATGGGAAAGCGAACTTCTTAAATTTCCAAACAAAGTAAAGCTCAAGGATCATATGAAGTATGACAGCCAATACCAATCCTCCAATATCGCTCCACACACGAGTCCAGCCAGATTGGACCATACCTGGAAGCAAATAGCCTATGAACACACACATTGTAAGTCTCCGGCAATCAATTGCCAGCTGATCTTCTCTCAGCAGAACGCCCACTTCTTTTTTTCTCTTTTTCTTTTGTGGTCCATGTAGCGGATATCCCAGAAATCAATCAAACCCAGCATCTGGATTGTGAGAGCGCTCAGAACGAGAGCTACACCAGGAATCCAGTGTGCTCGCCTCTTCAACGCCTTATAGACATCCCATACAAGTAATATCAGAATCAAAATTGCACACACGCTTGATGAAAATAGCTCTAGAATGCCACCAAAATGACTATGAGTGTGTTCTTCGTTTCCCATATTGGAAATGCCAACAACATGCGAGGGATCATATTGGAAATGCCAACAACATGCGAGGGATGCCTTCACCACGACTCTGAATTCAACCTCGAATCTATCTGCTCTGCTACAAATGAGCCTGCGTCGCAATGTTTCAAGGAACAAATACGGCCTTTAACAATCGGAAAGATATTCGGCTTGCTGTAAGTTTTGACAGACTGTGGAAGAACTTCAGTTGAGGATGTGGAAAGTACAGATGAACAGCAGTTCATGAGTTTTAGCTGAGCCGTGATTTGTGGTGAGGTGGCGTATGCTAGATTTTTCGAACTGAAGTGCTGTTATGAACTGCATGTCTTCTGTGTGTTCTCTGCCTGTGATCTAATCTATCCGTTGCACTGGAGTTAAACAACCAACACTGTCCGTGTTTTTCAATTTCCACGTGAATGATGCTGCGTGATTTTTTTATGACTGCTAGAGAACTGGATGTGGGTGGCTAGTTAGCTGGCCACCAATTCTTTAATCCTAACCATCTCATTCATTCATGCAATGTTCAGATTAGATTCATGCAAACAGAGGAATCGGTTTTGTCACGTACCTGAGAGTCGAATGGTTGTCATGAGCTGTTGTGGGCCGAACTTGCTGCATGCATTGATTTGATGATTGCATGATGGCTTGAATGCTGATATTTGACTGTTTTTTCCACGTGCAGGTGTCCTCTGGCCGGATCCAAGCTCCAGGCAATTGTTTCCACGTTCAGATCTGCACGTCCAAGCTGCTGTTGCTGCATCTTCCCCGAACCAGAACTTGTTTTCGACATTTCTCACAAACGGTAGATCGGTTTGATCTGAAACTTGGTGAACATGTTACTACCATCATTATGCATCTCCCATATCAAATTCGTCATCAATGGATGCACGGATTTCGAGAAAAATGGAAAATAGCTGAAGATTTCAGAGGTCGATTTCTCGGAAACCATGCATCGGAATCTGCTGAAACTGCTTGGGTAGGCTACTATCACCCATGTGCATCTCCCCATGAAACAGGTTTTGAAATGGATGCACGGTTATGGAGAAAATGCGAAAATGGCTGATGGTGATGGAGGCTGATTTCTTGAAAACCGCGCACCAGAATTGCATGAAACTGCTCAAGCATGTTTTCATTGACCTTGTAAAATCCCCCATAAAACGGTTTGTCAAAAGGATGCATGGTTTTCAAGTTATGGCAAAAACAAATTTGGTTCTATGGATTTTTGCCTCAAGGCTTTTTGCATGTGCTTGCATGGGATGACATAATGAATTTTGTCGGTGATGCAGGTATGGAGATGATGGAGGATGAGTTGGAAGACTGCAGGAGGACTCTTGAACCCTTGAGGAAGCTACCATGCTTGCCAAACCACTTTTTTGAAATGCATGCCTAGTTTCCCACAATTTCTACAGGAAGTTCCTGTAAAGCACAATGAGAACACAAGGAGGTGAAAAAAATGATGGATGAGGGCAAGGGAATAGACAAAAAGTGCTTGCAGGCCTGACCAATAGACTCCCACCATCAGATTCACTTTTGAAATTGGATTTGGCTCGTCCAAAGGTTCTACAGGATGTTTCTTGTAGTAATTCAGAGCTTTCCTGTAGAAGGCACAAAAACTCATTTGTCTTTGATTTGAGTGCTCCTCCTGCCATGAAACGTCATTCTTTAACCTGCAATGTCATTGTTGCAACATGAAATGGAGATTAGCCTTATTTTCTCTTTTTCTTTTTTTCTTTTTTTGAAAAACAACTAGGGCGCCTCATGGAGGTTTTCACCCTAATTGCCTGCCTTGGGCGCCTCCAAGGGAGGTTTTCACCCAAAAATCTTTTTCTCTTTTCTCTTTTTTTTTTCCAACCCATTGACCGCCTCATGGAGGTTTTCAATCAATGAGCCAACCTAAGGCGCCTCCGAGGAGGTTTTCACCTTAGATTTCAATTTTCCCCTTTTTTTTCATTTTTTTTTCTCTTTTTTTTCCATTTTTTTTTTTTTTCTACCCTACCCTACTTGAAAAACAAAATCATTTTCAAGTATAAGAATACTTCCAATGGAGCCATGTGCACATTGAGATTAGAGAAAAAATGATGTGAAGGCTCGAAATGCATGCTTTGATAGGCATCCAGATCTCAAAGATAAAGTGATCTGGCCTTGAAGGGATCAAACAAAACTGAGGAAGAAAGTACTGCTGCAACTTAGTGACCTTATGAAACCATATCTCAATATAGCTTTGATATCCTTGGTCATCTTGCTGATTTGGATCATTCTTCATGTCACCTTCTATCATGACCTTCTGATCTTCCTTTTGAGTACATGGAAGATTTGATGGTAACCATGAGGGATCTCTCTCGATCTCTGATTTAGATCTCTTTTCTTCATCAAGTGCAGCCCATGGTTCTTTGATCTCCTCTTTTGAATCTTCTTTTGCTGGATGTGATCCTTCAATGCTTTCAAAATTATCTCTTTTTTCAATGCTTTTCCTGAGCTTTGGTGAACATCATTGAGCTCACGAGGAATCATTTGCACATGTTGTGCCTCAGATTTGCAATTGGGTTGAGCTGCTCCATTGCATGGTTTTGGAAATGGTACGGGTAGATGAGTGGAGGTGTGAGTTTGAGATGGAAATGGATGGCATTGTGGTTGGGTAGGCATTTGGGGTTGCCTTGGTGGAGGAGGAGGCGATGGTTGTGGATGAGCAGGAGGTGGAGGAAAATGAGTGGGATGCGAGTGGTACTGGGGCCTCCACTCCTGATAAGGTGCATTCCACTGAGGCTGTGGCTGAGCATAAGGGTGAAATGAATGAGCAACTACTTGGGCATAATATGGATCTGTGAAGGAACAAGGAGAATATGACCAAGGAGGAGGTGTAAACCAGAAAGGATGAGTAGGGGGATCCCAAGAAGGCATGAAAATGGCTTGATAAGGGTCATAATAGGTCTCGGGTATCCCTTGCATCTCCTGCTGGTAAGATCTAGGTCCATGTGGCCTCCTTTGGTTCATATAATAGAGTGATTCAGTGGCTCCCTTGGCTCTTTGATATGCAACTTTGATTCTGGGCAAGGAAGGGCACTGATCTGTAGGATGGTATTCTTCACATACAAAACACACTTCCAGGGAGTGCATTGGACATTCGTTCCTAGGATGCTTTTTAAGGCACCTAGGACAAAAAATGACCAAAGCCCTCTTGGCTTCTTCTTTCTTCTTTTGGATCCGCAAGGTATCCAGTTGCATGGCAAGAAACTGCCTCATGTCACTCTTGAAATCTTCGATCTGATTTGCAAATTCATCTTTGGATAAGGGACTGCTCCCAACATTTATGCTTGTAGCCATTTGCTTCAAAGGAATGTTTCTTCTTCTTCTCCCCTAGAGGTTCTTCAGATATGTCTTGATGTCCACCCAGGGGTTCTTTCATCACAGCCATCGAAGAAGAACGTTGGTTGTGTGAAGCAGTGGGGGTGTTTTGCAATCATTTTTCTAACTTATCTCTACTCCTACAAGGCATGAAATAGATTGAACTGTAACTAACTATCTTGCAAAATTGAGATGAAAGCAGGAAAGGACTAATCTATTTTGCTCAAATGAAATTGCAAGAATGAAATGCTAAGCTACGCTTGCGAAATTGAAACACTAATCTACGCTTGCAGAATTGAAATGCGGAATTGAAAGGCTATTCTAGGAAAGCAAGAAAGGCTAATCTACTTTTGCATGAATGAAATTGCATAATGGAAATGAAATAAACTACTTAGAAGAAGGTTGTAGTAGAAAATAGAAGAATAGCAACAATCACCAATACTCTGCGCTTCCCCGGCAACGGCGCCAAAAAGATGGTGAGCCCCAGTATTGTAGCAATAATGCTACAACTCCTGGGGCTTCCTGTCTCTTAATTTTATCAACCCGGTAGTTCGTACAAACTTGGAAGCGGTGGTGCTATATGCACAAGTACTAGCTCTTGTCGCAGCTGTCACTTGGTCAGCTGGCACAAGTCCGCTAGGGCTCAAGCCAACTTCTATAGGCTCACAAAAGAAGCTTTATCAATGATGGACGAAAGCTAGCTCAAAGGAGACTAATCTACTTGACAAAAATGAACTGAAAGCAAATCAAAGCATGTAAGCCTAGGAAACCCTAATTTGACTAGTCTAACTTCTATAATGCAAAGAATGTGAATGAAACTTCTACCAATGCTGCTACTACCTCTAATAAGTGAAAATGCATGGATCTAAACTACTTGCATCATAAAAGACCTGTTTTTGTACTTTTTCATTAAGTGGGTGGAATGATTGTGATTTTGTGCTTATCAGGGTTTGGTTGTGCAGATGGGATGGAGAAGGAAGGAAAACGTGGGATAGGTTGGGGAGGCTAGGAGAGGTCCCTAGGGATCCTTAGCATCCATCCACAAAGGTTCCTCACATTCAGAAGCTCAGCAACCGAGTGAGTGGCCTCCTACAGGATGTCTGCAGGGGATCCTACAGGATACTCAGAGGTTTCTACAGGATAGTCCTGTAAGTCTTCTACAGGATGTTCTGTGCAATTCTACAGGATGATTGGCCGTGGAGGTTTTGGGAGATGATGGAGTGTTGGAGTGATGGGATGGTAGGAAGAGATATGTGAGGTAGGGATAAGGCTGGTGATGGCTCAGAAGTGGAGGAATGAGATAATGGAACGAGAAAGAGGAGTGTAAATGAAACCAAAGATTATGACTGTCACCAAACCAAAAATGCATCAACCTAAATTACTTATGCCATGAATTCAATGAACAACAATCCAAAACGTGAAGAGAAATATGTATGAGGCTGTAATGAAAGTATGTGTGCAGGTGTGAATGACAAGGAAGCGTCTAATCAAAACTGTGACTGTATTGCAGCAATCATCAAGTAAAGTAATGCGTGTTTTTGGTGGCTAGTTATGGACTGCACCCCAATCTTCAAGAGAGATGGCAGTGAGCCTTAACAACCGTTTTTTTATTATGAGAATGCAGCAAAGACACATATATATAAACAAGGGAGGTACTGGGCGCTTGAGATGGGCCCAACCCCAAGAACTACAGCCTCCCAAGAGAGATTTAGAGCTGGTGCAAAGCTGGATCCATCTTTATTAACCAAGAATGAAAAGTTACATCAAAACTATCCACAAGGAGAGCTTGAGAAAGAGCTGAAAGCAAAACTAATCCATGGCCTACAAATCGAATTACAAGCTAGCTAACTAATGGCTAAAACAAAATGACTAACTACCAGCTAAAAATGACTATCAAATGGCTAACAACTAGCTGCCTACTAGCTCCCTACTAGCTAACCAAAATGAGGCCATAAGCTCTCTTATTTATACAAATTTGAGGACCCAACAGTCCTCCTAAAAGTTAGGGACTCGGCTGCCCAAGACTTGCAGTTAACAGCAGTCCAACTTGACTTGCCTTGCTGCCCTTGACTTGGAGTTAACAGCAGTTCAACTTGACTTGCTTGGCTGCCCTTGTGCTTATTGATTCGGTGGCCTTTGAACTCCGAGCTGATGGTGGAGAATTCAAGGTAAGGACCCATAAATGAGGGGGACACCTTCCTACAAATCCTCTAGCTTGTTCTCCCACGAATTTGGCTGCCAAGTGCTCATTAAGACCTTCAATTTGTCTCCAAGTTGACCAACAAGGCTACACAAAGCACCCATTAGACTTGTTGGCATAATGACTAACCAAATTCACTCTATTAACATAAAAATAATAAAAAACATGCAATAACCAAATGAGAATGGT